>JAUMHE010000042.1:21907550-21923937 GCA_032359235.1 Enteromius mattozi
AACTTTATGTTGGCCTAGTCTAGTTCAAAATGTTCAAATGTCTGGAGTTCCAGAGATCTACGATTTTGTAATCGTGTCATTTTTTTCGTGCAACATAACACATTTTAATTTGTGTAGTATTTGGGAATTTGTGGCATTTTTAATTTGAACTGGCTAATTTAGTAATTTTTATATATAACTGGGCGTATTAAGATTTTATGTCTTTATCGACTTTAAAGATACACCTTTCACGTTTAATTTGTGGTGATAACGTTAGAAAGGGCTAATTAAAATATAAAAAAACAAGAATGCAGAATGCAGTGTCTGAGTGAATGTTTGAACACAGTGACTATTGGTGGAATGGGCTGTGAGGTAAGGGGCACCAGGTAAAATCTCACCTAGGGCAGCAAATTGGCCAGGGCCGGCCCTCTTAATAAATGATCTGCATTGGTTTTGTGTTGCATAACCAGACCAAAGTTCACGAACTAATTTTCCCCTAAAAAGAATAAAAGTTAAAAAAAGAAGGAAAAGCAAAAAACTATGTAAACATACCACAGTAAAACATATATTTAAAGGAAAAAAAAGTATATAAAATATGATCTACCTTACCACTACTAAGAAGAAGAAGAAATACTCAATACAACACATGAAAATTGCAAAAAAAAAAAAAAAGATACATAAAATTAGAAAAAAAAAGTTTATAAATCACCTGTATTTATGAGGTGAAGAATAGCAAAATATTGCATTTGCTAAGCTTTTGTTGCATTATGGTAGTGTGTGTTATAGTCTTTAATACTGCTGGCACTTTTACGGGTCACACACATGGGTATGTTAGTTGCTGGTGAACTTTACGTCATCAGGTGACCTTCCATATACCACTTGTGTTGTCATCAGAAAGTTTCATAGTTTCTAATCAAGGCAAATAAAAAAAAAAAGATGGACGTGGTTTTTTATTTATTAAAGCTTTAATGGCATATACAATTAGTAAAATATGCAGTACATTCATAACATTATTTTTACAGTAAAGATTACAGAAATAATAAAGTTTTAAATAACTAAATTTAACAGCAACACAAAAACTTTATCTGGTTACTAGAAATACATGTGATGCCATCTCTTCCAGCTCATTTCCAATGTCCCACCCCGGCCCCCTGCAACCAGCAAAGTTTCACTAGGAATCCATTTTTTTCCACTCTATGATGTCAGAAAATTTGGCTCATTTAAAGGTTGGTGGTTTGGAAATACAGAAAGAGCTCAAAGCATATCTTAACACAGTGATGTAATTTGTCTCACTTGTGTTTGGTTACTATGGACCTCAGGCGAAAAGCTTTTGTGCTTAAGAAAATCGCACTTAAATGAACGACCAAATTAACACCCCCCTCACCACCCCCACTGCACACGCTCAAATTTGCCTTCTTTTTTTTCTTTTGCACACACACTCACACACACACACACACACTTTTTTTCTCCAAACAACGAATACTGGCTAGGGGAGGGGGAATCGGAGCGGGTTCTAATGTAAGACAACAGTCGGGCATCGAAGACGTTCAAAAGACCAGGAAAAACAAACATATATTTATTTAAATGGACTGCTGAGAATGGAACGATAAGGAGGCGATTTGCTTGTTTTTGTGGGGCTCCGCGGATCCCCCGATTATGAGAACGGTAGCGCAGGTGCTGCCTGAATTACCATACAGCTGAGAGCAAACTTATTCCGCCTGCACACAATAGCTGAGCGCCCCGGGGATGGCCACGCGAGCAACACACACAAACACACACACACACACACACACACACACACTGACACACGCGCGCGCGCGCACTTCGGACTCTTTCACTGCACGCGTTTAATACACACACGCACACACACATGCACGCACGCACACACACACAGCGGAAAAAGGAAAGCAAGTGAAGAATTTGGCCTCCATACAAATGATGCGTATTCTTTTGTGAGTTTGCCTGACGCACACACACTGTTAGCCTGAGGAATGTTTTTTACACACAAATCAGGAGACTCCCTGAAGCAGGAAACGAAAAGGGAAGTAAACTGAGATTGTCTTCCTCAAATGTGCTGTTAGATAACTTTTTTTTTTTAAATTAGTTTAATTATGCCAAATAAAACACGCGTTTTTATGACTCCCTGAGCGACTAAACAAACACAAAACTTTCAAGCATTTTTAAACCGCGTCGCATTGTAGATCCTAACGCAAATAATGTATCTACAATAACTAATCGAACGTCTAAAACTTGAAGTTGTAAATTACCGTCACTTTTACGCACACACAAGCAGCGCTGATGAGTTTAGGAGAGGTTGTTTGGTAGGGGCTGGTTGCAAGGGAGCCGCATTGTAAAGCGTGGGACAGATTGGGGGTAGTGGTTCATTAACATATTATTACCCCGGCATGTGGCACCCCGTATAAAACTGGCGGCAGGCGGCCTCGCTCCAGATACAAACGCACAGAGTCCGCTGGAGAAGGACGTGAGGAGGGATGTTGGACCAGTGACGAACCCTGGTTTAAAATCAGACCAAGAAGGAACTATAAGAATACGCACGAGCATCTTTTCAACTTTTCTTCTCCGACTTCTAAGGATTATACCATTCTGACGGAATTCAACAAGTCCGTTTATTTTATTTTGGGACTTCTCTGATTTGGACACACTGGGAATTCTGTCGCTTTGTGCGCACTTGACATGAAAGGGAACTGCGTTCATGCTCAGTATCTTTTGAAAGCACGCCTCTTCCAATGAATCAGTCGGCGAAAAGAAAAGGCTTTTAATACGAGGGATCCCCTGACTGATCTGGGAGCAGCCAAGTTGCTCAAAGACTTTCAATAACCTATTTATTTATTATTTATTCATCATGGGACGCTACTTACTGTTGCTCTTCTCCATCCTGTACATGCTGCTCTGCCAGGTAAGACTGACTTCTCACTCTAAAGCAGTGTATTAATTGCATGTAAATTTAGATCTAAAATTCAGACATTACTTCTTCTGCAGGCGTCTTCCTCAGGCGTCTTCGAGCTGAAGTTGCAGGAGTTTTTGAACAAGAAGGGTGTGCAGGGCAACAAGAACTGCTGTAAAGGTGGACTGACCTCACCGTACCAGCAGTGCGAGTGCAAGACTTTTTTCCGCATATGCTTAAAACATTATCAGCCCAATGCATCTCCAGAGCCGCCCTGCACCTACGGAGGCACCGCCACCCCTGTCCTGGGCTCCAACTCTTTCCAAGTACCAGATACCTTACCGGATGGCTCTTTCACCAATCCCATCAAGATGAATTTCGGCTTCACGTGGCCGGTGAGTGCTGATGCACTGACTTTGAGAGGCAATTCAGAAGTAATAATATTCACCTGGTTTTCTAAATGGACAAATCTGTTTTTGCTGTTGCAGGGAACCTTTTCTCTGATCATCGAAGCAGTACATGCTGATTCCAAAGAGGATCTGACAACAGGTATGTGGTCTCATAACAGAAAATGCATGCTAATATGAATATTTTTGAATTGCATCACTAAAACAATCTTCTACACAGAAAACCCAGAGCGCATCATCAGTACCATGACCACACAGCGGCACTTGACTGTGGGCGAGGACTGGTCTCAGGACCTGCACAGTGTGGGTCGAACCGAGCTCAAGTACTCCTACCGCTTTGTGTGCGACGAGCACTACTACGGCGAGGGATGCTCTGTATTCTGCCGGCCCAGAGATGATGCATTCGGTCATTTCACCTGCGGAGAACGTGGAGAAATCATCTGCGATGCTGGGTGGAAGGGCCAGTACTGCACAGAACGTGAGTTAAAATACTGTGTACTAATATTGCATAAAATTCCTGTTGGTTTGACAAACTTAACTCAGATTTTAAAAGATTGTGGGTAACTTATTAAAAAAGAGAGGGAGAAAAAGCAAGGAAAAAAACAAAGTTAACGGTTACGAACAACTTGTAACTAATACCCCCGTCCCCCACACTCACACTCCCCCTTCCAGCCCACTCTCACAACACACCACTTGATTTATTCCAGTCGGGAGGAGGAAAGTTTTTAGGAATAATCTCACGCGTGCCATAAATTTACATGCTGGCTTCCTATTGGCTTCTCCCAGAGTGGGCCAGCCACTGATTGGCTGGCGTAAGGGAGGTATTGTTTGAAGTGGGCAGCTGCCGGGAGTGCGCAGACAATGGAGCAGCTGTCGCCCGCTGGCCGCGCATACACCAGCTGTCCACTCTTATCTTCCCTACCCGGAGACATTGAGAGCACAGGAGGGAGAAAAAAAAAGTTTTGACCCACAGTGAAGAGAGGGAGGAAAGAAGGGTCCCCTTGTTTGTGAGCACCCTATTGTTGTCATGTGTTAAGCAGAAATTCTTCAGTGGTGATTAGGAGATTTGAGTATTTTTTAGCAAGACAGACCGCTAATAGGTTTAAGTGAACCCACCTCCCTCTTCATTTGACATAAAATGTTCTAGTTAGGATTTACAAAAACAAAGTTAAAATAAGAAAATGTGCACGCACGATCTTAACGCAGGTGTTTTGTCCTCCATACAGCAATTTGCCTTCCAGGATGCGATGAGGAGCACGGCTTCTGCGAGAAACCTGGAGAATGCAAGTATGTTCATTTCGATGTTTACATCATAAGCTGTTGAAATCACCTTCAGGATTGATTTTGTAATCTGGCAATTTGTTTATTTTGTGCATCAGGTGCCGAGTGGGCTTTAAAGGCCGCTACTGTGATGAGTGCATACGTTACCCAGGATGCCTTCATGGAACCTGCCAGCAACCATGGCAATGCAACTGCCAGGAAGGCTGGGGTGGCCTCTTCTGCAACCAAGGTAAGAAAGCGAGCAGAGCGAAAGACACACAAAAGATCAAAGAAAAGCATTTAGAATGGCCTTGAAAGACTAAGCGACACAAGGATGTTTGGTAGAGAGGAGAGAGGCTGGCTGAAACAGAGATATGGGATAGATGTTCAAGCGTGCAGCAGCTGTCCAGCTGCGGTCCAGCCATGTGTCACTGCTTTGGGCCGGATTAATCCACATGTGCTCAACATATGTCCGCCTCTGTTACAGATCTGAACTACTGCACACATCATAAGCCCTGCCTGAATGGAGCCACTTGTAGTAATACCGGTCAAGGCAGCTACACCTGTTCCTGTCGGCCAGGATTCACAGGAGCCAGCTGTGAGACTGAGGTCAACGAATGCACAGGAAACCCCTGCCGCAATGGAGGAAGCTGCACTGTAAGTTTGCCAACATGTAAATGATTTGCACAAACCAATGCTTTTGCATTAAAACACTCGTTCTAGTTCTTTTGTTGAGCATTCCATTCCTCTTGCGTTCACAGGACATGGAGAACACCTACAGCTGTACTTGTCCACCTGGTTTTTATGGCAACAACTGCGAGCTTAGTGCCATGACGTGTGCGGACGGGCCTTGCTTTAACGGCGGGCGCTGTGCCGACAACCCCGATGGTGGTTACTTCTGCCAGTGTCCCACAGGATACGCAGGGTTCAACTGTGAGAAGAAGATCGACCATTGCTCCTCCAGTCCATGCTCTAACGGTATGATGCACTTTTGGATTTGAACTGCATGAATCTTTGCAATCAAGAGCAGTCCAGAATCTCATTCCTTTTTTCGGTCCACAGGTGCACGCTGTGTCGATCTGGTGAACTCATACCTGTGCCAGTGTCCCGAAGGGTTCACAGGCATGAACTGCGATCGCGCCGGGGACGAGTGCTCGCTGTACCCCTGCCAAAATGGCGGGACTTGTCAGGAAGGAGCCAGCGGTTATATCTGCACATGCCCACCTGGATACACCGGACGGAACTGCAGCTCACCTGTGAGCCGCTGCCAACACAACCCCTGCCATAATGGCGCCTCCTGCCATGAGAGGAACAACCGCTACGTGTGCGCTTGCGTTCCGGGATATGGAGGACGGAACTGCCAGTTCTTGCTTCCGGACAGAGCATCCCAAATCGCTGGAGATGTTCCCTGGACTGCTGTGGGATCAGGAGTCCTGCTGGTGCTGTTGTTGGTAGTTGCATGCGCCGTGGTGGTGGTTTGCGTTCGCTCGAAGGTTCAGCAGCGCCGACGGGATAGGGAGGAGGAGGTCGCGAATGGGGAAAACGAAACGATCAACAACCTCACAAACAACTGTCACCGAGACAAAGACCTGGCCGTAAGCGTCGTCGGGGCAGCTCCTTTAAAGAACATCAACAAGAAGATTGATTTTCACAGCGAACACGACGACTTGAGCATGGCAACAGAGAAGGAGAAGAGGAGCTACAAGACAAGACATGCGCCTGCAGACTACAACCTGGTGCATGAAGTAAAATACGAGGTGAAGCATGAGGTGAAACTGGAGCACACTGGGAAGGAGATGGCAGCGAAGGAGTTGTCCGAGAGCAGCGAGGATGTAAAGTGCCAATCTCTGCAGGACTCTTCTGAATTTGAGGAGAAGCGCAGGAAACGTCTGAAAAGGTAAAAATTGTGTAATCTCGTCTAGGATAATGATCTTTGAATGTTCTCAATTTCCTTTTTAAATGTATGCATTGCTAACATGCTACTTTTTTTCCTTTCCTTACAGCGATGCATCAGAAATGTCTAAATATTCAGAGTCGAGGTATTCTGAATCAAAGTATTCAGAATCAAAATACTCAGAATCAAAGTATTCAGAATCAAAGTATTCCGATTCGCTGTATTCCGAGTCAGCATGTGCGTCGGCATGTGCATCGGCATCCACGTCGGCTTGTGTCGACACCAAATACAAATCCGTCATGGTGATGTCGGAGGAAAAAGATGAATGTGTAATTGCAACTGAGGTGAGTGTGACATTTATGACTTTATACGTTATGCAAAGACAATGTGTCCATTTAGCTTTCCTACCTTGAGTCTGAGAACGAACTAACAGGCGCTTTGTTGTCTTTTCCCATCTCAGGTGTAATGGGCCTGCAGGAAGCCGATGCTCATTGTGTCCTATGGGAGACATTTTGAACTCCCTAAGAAAATGCTGCTGCTCGAAACCTGGTGGAAATGTCCCACGTCATGACTACTGCTGCTGAGAAACTAAGACTGATTAACTGATATTCAGGATGAGCTGGTTCTCTGTACTGAAAGAGGCACAGGCAGTGGTGGCCTGTAGGCTTGGAAGCTTGTGGAAATGATAATGATGGCAGGAGTGTCATTAAAATTTCAAATGTAGTTGTAAAATTTACCTGTAAAGCCATTTTAAAGGTGTTGGACAATATGTGTCCATTTTTAAATGTTTTTTTAATGTGGGTTCATCACACGAGAATGGCATTAGGAAGGAAATAAAGAAAGAGAAGAGAAAACAAGAAAAGTAAAGTTTCACAGTGTTTTGCCATGTGATGTCCAATAATGTGTCAGCATTGTGGCAACGTTTTAGCAATATTTTGGCAACATTTGCTGGTTTTCCGCCAATAATTCCCACAGGCTTTTACTGTGCCCAGAGACTGCACCAAACATTAAGGATGTTAAGGACGTAGTTTAAAATAAATGTGTCACAAATTGTTTTGCCATTGACTGTCTTGACACCTTGGTGAAAATGTGATAACATTTTAGCAATATTTTGGCAACATTTGCTGGCCCCACATGTCAGTGTACAAGGGACTACATCAAAACGGTGGATGTTCAGCCATACTGGCCTGTCTTGCACTGGGTTAAAATGTCACATGATGTCATATCCTGTCACATGACCAGTGGAATCTATGTGTAAGTGCTCAAAAAATCTCAAAGTCTTCCAAGCCTCCGCTTTTTTGCATTATGGTTTAGAAAATGTATGTAATTTGTTTTTCGACTTAAAAAAATAAGTTTGTGTTGTTGATGATGAATAATATCCTTGTTTGTATGTTTTTTGTTTCCTTTTTTATAACAAGAGTTGTATGATTTAAGTTAATTTATTTTTATTTAAGTTGTATTTCTAAATATTTGTAATGTTTTTAAGATTATTTAAGTTTGCGTTTTTCCTAAGTTGTTCCTGTTACTTGCAAAGGCACTTCGGGTTGCTGGGATGTTTTGAGAAAAAGTTATTTAAAGAAGGATTGTAAAAAAATGTTATTAATGCTATTATTTTCATTAACAGGCTTTTGTTTGGTTTTCTTTCTCTGAATGAAGTTTTAGCTTAAATTATTTTTCCAAATAAAGATTATGAACTATCGAAAGTCATTTGTTGTTTTAGTAACTCCACTGCACACTCTAAAATAGAGCATCTTTACATTCACATTTGGATGCTGACAAAATTCAGCTTAAAAAAAGACAAACTTATAAACCACACAAACCACCAAAAACAAACTGCAAAACCTTTAAAGTGTTGTGAGACGCTGCTAAATTGGAGCCTCTTTTCTTGTAAGCTTCTTTTGTGGTGGTTCGCGTTTTCTCTTTGCTGGATTTATGACTTCTATGTGTGCCACTCTGTAAGGGTTGGAAATGGTTCTTTAGAAAATGGGGAATAGATTGGGATGCGGGTTCTTTATAGGGATGAGAACGAAGCTAATCATTAACATCTGCTCTGGCCTCTCGGTCACCCCATACTGGGCTATTCATGGCTTTACCCCACATTCTGCCTGCCGCGGGTGCATCGCTCAAGAGAACGGCCTTTGAGAAACGCCGTCAAATAGCTGCAGGATGTTTACAAGTTTTCCAACCAGACTAGAGGGAGAAATTTAAGACTTTGGGAAGGGGAAAAAAACCCTGAACTAGTTGGCACATTTCCTAACTGGATGAAACTATTTGGCAGGTGTTTTGGCGGGAAAGCTTTTCTTGATTTCAAACATACATCACCAAAACAACAACCAAAAACATTATTATGTTCTCTTGAGCTATTTTAGAGAAAGTTTGTATGAGATTTTGTATCCTAACACTGATGCAGCTAGGGAACAAAATGTCTTTTGTTGAGCCTTTATGGCTAAACATTAAGCTCGAGGAGAAGTTCAGAGGAGTTCTGGCTGAGGTCTCTTACAACTCTCATCAATGGAGCTCTGGGGAACAGGCAGAGTCACACAATGTAGCAGCGGACAATAGCCGATACAAAAGGGCACCATTTGGGAGAGGCAGTGTGTGCCTATGAATGGAGGGAAGGGAGGGGGCAAAGAACGACAGATGTTGTCTGTCCTCCTGTGTCAAAGCGTCCTGCAGGCAGAAAACACCAGCTAGACCCCACATGGCCATGAAGGAGAGACACAATGGAGACCCTTCAGCTCACGTCTCTTGGTCTTCTCTGATAATTTGCAATGTAACTTTAAACTAAGCTCTATAAAGTATTTCAATTGATTTAGATGTTCATTCCGAGAACAATCAATAAAATCTTTGTTTTACACTGTTTATAACACACCATGAACAGCCTCATTATTATTACTCCTCATATTTAAAGTTAGAGTTTTCAAAAACCCCTAACACCTAGTAACCTCATAGTAACACCAAGGCAACCACTCAGAACACTCTAGCAATCTCATTGCAACACCCAGGGAACCACTTGGAACGTCTTCATAGCAACAGCCTGGCAACCACTCAAGACACGCTAGCAACCCCATGGTAACTCCCCAGAAACAATATTAGAACACATCATATTAACATCCAGACAACCACTAAGAACACCTTCACAGCAACACCCAGGCAACTGCTCAGAGCACCCTAGCAACCTTTATAGCAACACCTTGGCACCCACTCAGAACACCCTAGAAACATCATCTAGCATCCTCATAGCAACACCCAGGGAACAACTTAAAACATCTTCATAGAACACCCTAGCAACATCGTAACAACACTCTGGCGACCACTCAGAACACTCTAGCAACATCATAGCAACACCCTAGCAACCATTTAGAGCACCTTCATAGCAATACACTGGCAACTACTGAGAACACTGTAGCAACATCATAGCAACACCATGGCAACCACTCAGAACACCTTCATAGCAACTCCCTGGCAACCACTGAGAATACCCTAGCAACATCATAGCAACACCCTGGCAACCACTCAGAGCACCTTCATATGAACTCTCTGGCAACCACTAAGAACACCCTAGCAACATCATAGCTACACCCTGGCAACCACTTAGATCACCTTCATAGCAACTCACTGGTAACCACTCAGAGCACCTTTATAGCAACTCCCTCGCAACCACTGAGAACATTGTAGCAACATCATAGCAACACCCTGACAACCACTGAGAACACTGTAGCAACATTATAGCAACACCCTGGCAACCACTCAGAGCACCTTCATAGCAACTCCCTGGTAACCACTGAGAACACCCTAGTAACATCATAGCAACACCCTGGCAATCACTCAGAGCACCTTCATTGCAACACCCTAGCAACCTCATAGCAACACCCCGACAACCATCCAAAACATTTCAGCATCATGGTGGCGTTTCGCATGGACAAACACCACTCACTTTAGAAAGCGTGCAACCAAATTAAAAGATTTAATGTGTGGTTCCTAAAGAGTAAATTTGGGTGTGGCCTTTTACAATAAAATTATAATGGAATTGTAACACGGCTTTCATCAGAAGGCCTCTGCCAAGTGCAACCCAAGATCAAGCTGGCCAAGCGTTCTCCACTTCAATTAGCACCAGAGCTTGATCTGCCATCAGTGTGACTTCATGGAAAACAAAGGGGGGAATGAGAGGTTTGCTCTGTGATCCCGTTGCATTTTAATGAGCCGATCATGTAGAGTCCTCAGGGATCAGACAGTAACACTATATTCCAGCACAACACCGTGATAAAATACGAAACAGCAGCACACTCGAATCGCAAAGTCATCAGTCATGTCCAACTGAGCTGCCTGTGAGAGCTCGGCTCACGTCCACGGACACTGGTTACCGATGCGCCGTTACCGGCCGGGTGAAAAACTAACCGGAGAAGAACAAGAGCCAGAGCTGGAAATAACCGAGGAACACAGAGGACGAGAAGAAGAACATGTGAACTGGGAACAGGAGAACAAGGAAGCAGACTCGAGTGCAACAGGGACAGCGCAGGTGTGATGAAATAGTCATGAGGAGAGGCAGAGTCTAGCTTGAGTTACACCTGCCGCTCCTAAAGTAATGAAGGAAAGAGCCAGAGGAGGAACGCCACAGAGATGGGGAGAAGAAGGAGAGATACAAGACGCTGGCAAGGGCATTAGTGAAGCCTCGGGAGCTTTGAGAAGGTTTGTGGAGTGTTTTATTTGTGCACCTCTGCTATTGAATTGATTGTATTTCATCATTATTTCGGTTTTACATTAAAAGGCGCATGTCTTGCTCACCTTGCATGTCTGTGCTGTAAGCTCACGTCTCATACATGTATGTAGATGTTAAACTGAGTTATTGTGAAATGTAAAATTGCTTGGTTAGTAGCTCGAGCTCTGGCATAAAAACCATCCAACCTTTAAGCCTCTAGGAACTTGTTTAACCCACGAGCTACATTAAAATATCCTGTTTCTGGTACAGATCCTGCTAAGATTGCACTTATCGCTGTATTTAGGAGTTAAAAGTCTCTACCTTCACCTCGGAGATGTAAATTATTCAACAGCACTTGGATTCCTTCACAATCTGCCAATCAGGGAAATTAAGGTGATGTGTCCTGAACAAGCAGACACTCTGATGTCAATTTGTTCTTCGCTACTTCGTCTCTTAACAATCTAGTGTGTGCATTGTTGAGTTGAAGGGGCGTCAGAGTAACCAGATGATCTACAACAAAACAAAAATAACATAAAAATGCATTTTATGGTTTACATGCGAAGTAACACTTTAGTTTAGGAAGCATTTACTGTAGTTTAGGAACCAGTTCTCAATATTAACTGGCTGCTTATTAGCATGCCTATTATTAACACATTGGCTGTTTATTAGTCCTAATAAAGCACATAGTCTGCATGATCATATTCTACATCCCTAATCCTACCAATACCTAAATTTACAACTACCTTACTAACTCATAATAAGCAGCAGATTAGGAGTTTACTGAGGCAAACATAGTTAATGGTTTGTTAATAGCAAAAATTGGACCAAAAATGTGATCACATGCGAAATATTAAAAGGATATGACAATAAAGTTTCTCCTGCCTATATAGTAAAACTTAAAAAAAACAAAAAACAAAACAAACAACCAAACAAGTTTAGATTTAGATGCGAACTGGAATAATGAGGAAAAATCTGATTGGGTTAAGAGGTGCCCAAACTATTATTATTAAATAAACCTAAAAATAAAACCTACAATAAAATAAAATATATTACTTCTAATTTTATTTCAGCTAGCAATATTTATATATTTTTACTGTTTTATATTTATTTACTACTGTTTTAGTTTACTGGTGTACTGTAATAAATAAAACTAAAATAGAAATTAAAGTACATTTATTAAAATTTTAATAAAAACAAAAAAACTTAAAAATAACTCATAAAAATAAAAAAACGCAACAAAATGACTCAAATTAAAATTAAAAATACTAATTAAAAATCGTCTTAAAAACAAATCAGATCTTAAAAAGCAAATTCATTTGTATTCTAGACATTGTAATAAGACAAAATATCGTTAAAATAAAAAAAATTTGAAATGAAGATCATCACTGGCCAGCTGGTTTGTTTGTGCATCTCTGGTTTAAATGGTTAACGATCACGATCAATGCAGTGAGAACACAATTTACACAATCTCACATTTTGGCACACATCTGTTTCTTAAGATCAGTATCATTCTCCTCAAGCTATGGAGTTGAACACTGTTGGAAATACGTCAATGTGTTATTTGACCATATCTAATTCAGATAATGGATGAAGACGAAGACTCATTAAGAGTGTTGTGCCATCTGCTGTAATCTACTACTAATCATTTTTTCTGCAACCAGGAACAAGCACCAAAGAATATAAATTTTATGTCATATTATATTATTTTATAGTTACATTGAATTCCATGCTGCGTTATTCCATGGATAACATAAAAAAAATTAATGTGTGCATAAAATAGCCAGCAGAATAATCTGGTGAAATTTTATGTGCAGCACAAGCAACAGCTCTAGAACAAAGAGTGGACCTGAAGAACTCGTCCTCAATCTAAAGGAGCAACTGTTACTAAACTAAGAGACCTAAAGCATGACTCGACTGGAACCGGCACTTCAGCGCTCAGAAAGTCGCTCTGTGATAGAAATGCAGAGCAGAAGAGGGAGCGCCAACACAAGCAGACGAGGAAGCATCAGCATGAGCAGAAGAGGAAGTGTCAGCCAACACGCAGGTGAGATTTAACCCTGTAAAGCCTTACATGTGTAATTATAGTTTTTTATTTTTTGAAGAAAAAAGGACCAAACTGAGCAAAATATGCCATTTGTTGTTGGACAAAAAGCAAGAGGAAATTCTGATTGCTTGTAATGTAAATCAATGAAATCTTTATAATAGACTAAATATCAGTTGTCACTTTATATTTCCAAATATCTCTTTAATTGTAGTTTCAAAACTCAATGCAAAACAATGATTGACACAATTACAAATAAACTTTCCTCAAAAGCCTGATGGATAATATTTGAAACTAGCACTTTATCATGGTTTTGCTTAAAAACTATTATGTGTGGAAAATCAAGTAAACCAAAGCTGCTTCAGTCCAGTAAGGTTTTTATCTTGAAACAATAATAATAGCAACTTTTATATTAACAACTCACATCAAAGGCCTTTTACTTGCTAAAAAAGTATAAACTATAAGAACAGTAGGCATGTAGTAGACTGTAAACAACAGCTGATAATTAGAAATTTGCAGATAAATTATGATACAGTAGGCTTTACAGGGTAAGTGTAACGGACGAGATGGGGACGTGCAGATCCATATGTGAGCTTTTATTAAAGAACGTGGTACAACAGACAGGGTCAGAAAATGGCAGACAGGAGTGGCGAAGGCAAAAGACAAGAATAATCCAGATGGGTAGCAAAGATCGGGCGATCAGCAAACAACAAAATCCAAAGGGCAGAGGCAAAGAGAGATATCCAAAACCAGGCAGAGATCGATACAGGAGAAATGCACTGAAAACATGCCTATAGCAACAAACACAGGGAAACGCTTTGAACAAGGGAACCATACAATACGCGGTGGGGACTAGAACATAAACGGCACCTTAAGTACATGAGATAATGACATAATGATTTAACTAGGGAGAGGAGCTAATGAGCTGTCGTGGGAACCAACAAGTTGGAGCACAAACACAGGAGAAGATAGACACAGAGAGAAACACTTCATAATAAAAGTGCACAAAACACTAGATAGGGGGAACACTGATAGAAATCATAACAGTAAGACTGCAGAAGTGACTTAATATAAGGTCCAATTCTCGCTATTGACAACTTTTGCCTCAGTACACTGCTAATTTCCTGTTTATTAATAGTTAGTAAGGTATTTGATAAGCTTAGGTATTGTAGGCCCTATGAAATCGGTTATAATTCTTCCCAAATTCTGTGTT
The DNA here is from genome assembly GCA_032359235.1 of Enteromius mattozi. Taxonomy (NCBI): domain Eukaryota; kingdom Metazoa; phylum Chordata; class Actinopteri; order Cypriniformes; family Cyprinidae; genus Enteromius; species Enteromius mattozi. Next base: position 21,921,949 of record JAUMHE010000042.1, read on the forward strand.
ATTATTTTCCCAAATTAATGCTTCAATTAGTGTGCTGTAAATGAAACCGAGCACCTGCGGCATTCATTCACACAGATGCAGGATTCATATTTAAATAGTCACTAGTCCATATCACATTTTGATTTAAGTGATTTTGGTAAGTGTTTACTAACCTACTTAATTTATTTATCCCAAATTGGGCAATTCCACATTATACGGTAAATTCCATTTTTATGACTGGATATCATGATTCAGTCTGTGTTTTTTACATCGTGGAAAACATAGGACCCTAGTATTGGGTATAAATTGGGAAGTATAATATGGTCATACACAACATACTAATACTATAAACAGCCAATATATTATTAATAGGCATACTAATAAGCAAATAGTTAATAGTGAAAATACTAAAATGTTATCAAAATATTAATTATTTAATTATTCGTTTATCAATGCCATGTCTTCCTCAAACAGAGACTAGAAGAGAAACAGAACAAAGCAGCAGCAGCCGCACCATTTTTAAAAGAGCCAATCGCTTCCTCTCACGGGACAGGGAACAGGAAGATGGCAGTTCTCCCGCTCCCGTGCGCTACTTCGAGAGGGGTCACCCTCTACCATCCAATCACAGTCCTGAGCGCAAAGCCGCAATCCCCTTCCGAAACCCTGACCTGGGTCTCCCGTCCTATAGGAGGCGCTCTGACTATCTCAGCAACGAGGCAACGAGCGGCCTCTCCCCCCAGCGACACATGTCCTATTCAAATTTCAGACGTGGGGATAGCCCTCGTTCTGGCAGCCCGAGATCTACCAACGTCTCACCTCAGAGGCGAGGGGAATCGCGCAGTTCATCCCATCGCCGAGGTTCCACGGGACATCGAACGTCCCACACGTCCTCTCGACAGGCTTCTGGAAAATGCACTCCTTCGCGGAGACGAGATTCGGTGGCCACACGCACCACGTCTCCCTCGCGAAGCTCAGGTACGAATAAATATGGGGAGTTCTTCAGCCCCGCCCACAAAAGAAGCCCCTCCCAGAGCTCCTACGGACACAGCTTGGATTCTGAAAAGCTGTATAAGAATCTCAAATCAATCGTGAGTTCGGCAGAGTCAGACGCCTCCGAGGAAAGGAATGGCTGGTCAAAAAGGCATTCTGATGTGGAAATCGATGGCGATTATAATGAACGCAAACACAGTGGTCGCAATAGCGGTCGCAGCAGTCGAAAGAGTGGTGGACGCAATACTGGATACAACAGCCGGGATTTCTCTCCTAAAGGAGGCTATTGTGATGACAAAACAAGCCGTGGCAGTCGAAATAGTGGTTATAACAGTGGATCTAACAGCCCTGGTGCCTCAACGCCTTATCAAGATTACGATGAACACGGTATACCAAAAAACGGTACTTCGAAAAACAAAAGCCGCAGGAATGGCGGATACTCAGACACCTCGGACAAACAATCTAGATCTGATTCCCGCCATTCGCTAAGCCCCACCCACTCCCCTCTAAGCCCCGCCTCACCTGCATCAACACCTGCATCAAGGCGGTGCCGGAATCAGGTTCCATCCCCGGATTTGCCCAAATCCCAAGCCTTAATTGCAGAGATGGACAAGCCGGTCAATGATCGGAGCAGAAGCAACATCAGGCGGGGCTTGGAGGCGCTAATTCTTTCGGAGAACACCAGGTCTTCCAGCCAACCAGCAGTGCCAGAGATGACCATTGAGGACTACGTGATCATTGCAGATATTCCTCGAACAAAGCTGTACCCTGAGGAAGAGGAAGCAGTAATAGTGAGGAGGAGACCGCAGAGCCGGAGCCCACGCAGAGACAATCAGCACAGGTCAGAGATTTGAAGAGAGATGGAGGGCGGTACCACTTTTCCACTGACATGGTGCTGGTGCTGGTGCTAATGAAGAAGCAGATGCCTAATCTGAACACTTACACTGGAGTAATGATGCTTTGTATCACAGGAATAAATTACATTTTAAAATATATTCACACAGAAAACAGTTATTTTAA
>JAUMHE010000042.1:21926236-21950169 GCA_032359235.1 Enteromius mattozi
TTGAACGGTCGTGTATATTTATATATATATATATATATATATATATATATATATATAGCTCTCAAGTCAAAATATGGACTGGTTCTTAGAGAGGTTCACAGATCCCCATCAAAGCACCGGCATCATTTCAATGGCAAAGTAAGTGTGAGAGAGGGGAAACCCTGTCTGTATATTCTGCATCTCTTTTCTGTGGTTAAAGCTATGGTGATGGGAGATATGACGATGAGCGTGAGGTTTCAGAAGAGCGAGGCAGAGGAAGAGAAAGAGAAAGAGGAAGAGACCGCAAAGAGAAAGAGCGCAGACGTCTAGACAAAGAGATGGGAGGGTCATCAAAAGCCAACAGCACTGCATCAGGCCATTCACAGGTGCCTGAAATAACAGTTTCATACAGTACTTCCCTTTCTCTCTGATGTCTGATGTCAACTCACCTACCATCTATTCTGCTGAATCTGCAGAGGCAAAAAATAAAAGTGGCACATATTTGGGCAGATGATAAAACAGGCAAAATGAAAAATCCCATAGACCTACACTGAAAGAATCATCTTAGACAAATTCTGAGACTAGATGTTTTGATGTGTATGTAACCACCTAGCAACCACTCAGAACCTAGTCACTGCAGAGTAACCCACTAAAACACCCAGGACACCTGAGAAATCTCATATCTAGCAGTTTTGGGAAGGTTACTTTGGAAATGTAGTTACAGATTGCAAGTTACCCTGTTTAAAATCTAATAAGTAGTGTAACTATTTCAGTTACTTCATTAATGTAACCGATTACATTTGTAGCTATGATACTGGTTTTGAAATCAAATGCTTGCATAGTAACACTGGCATCTAACAATACCTTGGAGGAAAAAAACAGTCAATCTTAGAAAATAAAGCCTATAAATAAATCTTATTAAATAAGAATGTGCCTTAAATCCTGAAAAATCTCATACTTTAGAGCAATAAAAATACAGATGTAACCCCCTTTGTAATCATTAACATTTTCAGGTAATTCAAGTAATTTTTTTTTGCATAATTTAGTTACAAGTTACTCCCCAATACTGAGAGCTAGTAATGTTTTCTTGAGACACCATTTAAAAAAAGCACACCTAAAGTATCTCTCTAAATATGTTCTCAGAGGTCCAGCAAAAATGGAGCAAGCATTAGGATGGTAAACGGAAAACACAGAGGTCCAGAAGAGCCCCCTCAGATGCAGGTAAAGTCACCTGAAGTTACACTCATGGCTAGTTCACCAGGTTTCTAGTTCAGAGGCAGGTGTCTGTGTTCGCAGAACGCGCTTTTGAGCTCACAGACAGCAAGTATATTATATTTAGCGCTAGATGTAGAGGTTTTAGTTAAGCTATGAGAGGTTTTGTGGGTTAAATTGTGCTGAGGGAAGCTGTAGCCTACAGTTCAGTTTGTTTATGTGTCAAACCGCGAGCAGCTTCGCGGAAGCTTCTGGTCACGTGACAGACTCTTAGAGATGCTCGTGTAGTCACGCAGGGATAATTTATCGTTTTTGGACAAGTTGTATTTATTTTAAAGCAACATTTAAACGCGGGAACTGCTTAAATGAGCGTGAATTTGTATTTATTCAATGCACGACTATATCGTCGTGCGAATACGCATTTCTGTAACACTACGTACTAGCAGGAATTTAGCAACTAAAGCAGTTTCTTTCCTCTTTCATGCCTACAACCGGATACCCATGTCGGTGAGTCGTAGAAATGTGTGTGTTTGTTGAAATATTTGAGTAAATGGTGTGTGTGTGTGTGTGTGTGTCCCGTGCTCTGGATTACTGAGCTCTGGAATGTCATATTACTGCTCTGGTGTGTGTATATATATAGATGCATGCACTTATTTTAACGCAACTCTGTTGCAATTCTGTTTCCTAAAAGCTTGATCTTCCGCACTGTAAAAAGGGATGGATGTATATGCTGGATGAAGATGAAGAGGTACAGGTTGAACTAGATCTATTGCATGGCTGTCTGTGGCTGTTATAAGGAAGTTGCCAGATATACCTTTACTTTTTATATTTCCTCATATTGTTTTAGATTTATTTATATATAATTAAAAAGTAAGTGGAAATGGTGAATACTTAATAGAAAAGGTTCTGATTGTTGTGCAATATTAGTGTCTTGCTTTGTAGAAATGCACAGAAAACTATGAGTTACTTGTTTTTATTTGTAGTGGAGGAAGCACTGGTTTGTGATCTCGAACTCAGGATTGAGATATTATAGAGACTCTGGGGCTGAAGAGGTAAGCGAGAATAATTGCCATGAAAATAAATTATTTTCTAAGTCAGTGTACTGATATGTCACATGGGAAACATAAATTTAAACACAATCTGATTAAACAACATGAACTTGAATTCTGTTCTTTCTTATTGATAGAGAGATGAGGCGGATGGTGAGATTTATTTATGTCACTGTCTGCGAGTGGAGGAATTTGATGCCGATAAAAACTATGGACTTCAACTGCATGTAAGTCACAAACGTTAAGAGGACCACTCATCAGAAAAAAGTATGTCTCAGACCTCTGATTGGTTGACAGATGCGTGATGGACTGGTGAGCCTGTCAGCGATGACCTCCAGAATCAGGAGGAACTGGATCGACACGCTGAGGAGGAGAATATCGTTCAGGGAATCGGCTGAGAGCGCTCGGTATGACAAAACTAAAGAAATAAACACAGAGAATATCATAAGAACTGTCAAGAACATGTCTGAAAAGAGTGAACAAAAAAATATATATTGAAATATGACAATGAAACATGTTTTAGGACCATTTATGTTTTGTTTTTATGACAATTAAGCATATTTTGTAATACACAGGTAGGATTTGCTGTAATGCCTTTATGCATGTTAAACATCTATTTGACATCCATACTGTGTAGAATTACAATAATGTGCATATAATGATAATTTACATTAAAAATTAATAGTAAAATATCTGGATTGCAGTGATGATAATGCAAAAATATCTTAATGTTCATAAAATTATGTTCATAAATCTTTCTCAATAATATAACAAAGCTTAATATTTGCGCTAAACAGAATTTTTACATTTTAAATAATTTAAATTACATTTTGTGTAAGATGTTGTTATGGTATTCACACAGAGAGTTTATATGGATATTCAAAAAATATTAAATATCCACAATAAAATCTTGTTATATTGATTATGGTTATGGTCTAAATGTATGAATAATGTTTTGAGAAGACATGAAACCTATTTTTCAGTCCATAAAGTGTTTTTAATGATAATTAAGCATATTTTATAATATACAATAGTAGTATTTGGCAACTATGTAGCATTACAATAATGAGCATCTAATCAGAATCATCATTGATAATAATAAGAAAAATTAGGAACAAACTTTATAATACAACATAAGCTTAATCTTTATGCCAAATCTTTTGATTCTGACTTTTAAACTTGACATGTCTTTCTATGTTCCCCATCAATCATTCATATCAAAATATATCAATTATTCATTAATCATTCCTATATTGATGGTTATCTGAAAGGTTTGGCGTTGGACTTTTAAACTGAAATAACGTTACTGATGTTTCGCTGGAGGAGGTTTGAGGTCTGATTTAGGTTCCTGTTTTCAAGTAAGTAGGAAGTTGATATATCTGCCTGTTCTCAGACACCCAGGCAACAGTGACATCAATGACAGGGATAACTCCAGTTCCCAGAATGCACCGTCCCGCACCTCTCCTACACCCCATGACCCAGGGTCAGATGACGGCGGTCCGTATCAGGATGGACCCCACATGACGTCCTCACCGCTAACAGACCGGCGGGAGGCTGGCGAGGGCCGTGACCGTGAGCTAGAGAGACGTCTGGAGGGCCGAACCAAGTGGTTCCAGGAGGGTGTTTCCGACAGGGAGGGCGAAGACCCCTGGGATAAGGTGGAGTTGAAGAAGGGTGTCGGGACTCCAGTGATTTTGACCCGGCTGCAGGTCCCTGATGCTCAGACCGGGCCAGACGTAGAGAGGAAGTGGGCAGACTTTGAGCAGCTTCCGATCGGAGAGAAAAGGTCGCCCGTGGGTGCCCAGAATCCCCAAACAACAAATGAGGTGCTTCAGCGAGAGGTGTGTTTTTAGACTTAGATGTCCTTTTGGTCCAGGACCATTTGATCTGCATCGTCTCTGTGTGTGTGTGTGGTCAGGTGGTGTCTCTGAGGCAGCAGATTGAGGCTCTTCGACAGGTCCGTGTGGGGGCCGGTGTTTGTGGACCTGATGCACCCTGCGCTATGAAACTGGAGCAGATGGAGAAAGAGCACAGAGACAGACTGCAGAAGACACACGACGAGCACGAGAGAGAGCGCAGAGAGATGGAGAGAGACAAACAGAGACTGCTGCAGGAGGAGGCCAAGAACGCAGTCCAAGGTCAGTGTGGGCTGCACAACATCACAAGAGTCAAATAAAAGTGATGGAACATAAAGGTGTTATTTTAAAGTTTTTTATTCATCAGAGAATTCTGAAAATATATATATATATATTATGCTTTCCACAAAAATATGAAGCAGCACAACCGTTTTCAACATTGAAAATGATCAGAAATGGTTCTTGAGCAGCAAATCAATGTATGATTTCTGAAGGATCATGTGACACTGAAGACTGGAGAAATTATGCTGAAAATTCAGTTATGATCACAGTAATAAATTACATAATATTTCACAATATTCTTGTTTTTACTGTATATTTAATTAAATAAATAACCTCAGTGAACATAAGATACTTTTTTAGACTTCTTTTAGAAAAACATTTTTTAAAAAACCTTGTGAACAGTATATATAACTGTAAATAGAGTAAATGAATTGAGTTTGTGATTTTGATCAGAGTTATTGTTAACTAAAACTAAAATCATAAAAAATTCACTACTTGAAATAAAATGTGAAATATCTAAAAAAAAAAAAAATATTGCCAAAGCTACATTCTCATCATTTTTCATTTAGTTTAACTTGAAACTAATAAATAAAATTTAATTAAACACCAGTATGTAGACTTGTTTAAAAAAATAATAAAATTATAAAAACACAAAAATACTACATCTTTAAATAAAATTCTGTATTCTAAATAGCCTATCTTATTCAACATATTAAAAGTCATAGTAGTATATCAATGATACTAAAGAAACACTGATTTTGATGATTAGGTGAGATTTAAGTGACTTTTCCCCATCATTCTAAGTACTAAGCTTCTCATCTTCAATCCTGCAGCGATGGATGCTCTGAGGAAAGCTCATCGGGAGGAGATTGAGAAGCTGAAAGCTCATGGAGGAGGAGGGACGATAGACCCCTCCATCAAACAACAACTGTATGTCCACATTTATACATTCATACCAGATACATTTAGCAGGATATCCCATATCTATGGACAGTCAAGTAACCCTAATTACAATATAGGTTATTTTTACGTTTACTGTAAAAATTAGTAAAGATTTTGCAGCAAAAACCCATGTGCACCATGACCTGAAGGTGGACATTTGTACAATTATACTAAAAGGCCTTTTATTTACTAAAAAAAAGTATAAACTATCAAACAAACAACAAAAGGCATGTAGTAGATTGTGGGTTTTTCAGCAAAATTTGAATCATGCTTTGTAATATAGTAGGCTTTATAGGGTTATTAGGTATACCTATTAGTTTTCTAAATATCTGAGAATATATCGCATGCCAGAAAAGGCCGACATCTTGTTCATACTCTCATGAGAATAATCAGTACTGTACATAAACTGTCATGCGTCCCGCTCAGCTGTGCTGTAATCCTTCTCTCACGGCTCAGAGCATCAGAACACAAGAGCGTCGTTTGCTCTGAGAAGTGGCAGGTGTTTGACTGACAGTTTGTAATTGACAAGAATCCCACGGAGAGAGTGGACTGATCACTCATCAGTCAGTGACTGAGCTAATCAATGCATGGCTTTGTGTGTCTGTCAGGCGCGAGTCGCTCTCTCTGCAGCAGGAGTTGGACGGTCTGTCGGAGCGTTATTCCCAGCAGTGCGTGGAGCTCAACCGCATCCAGAACAGCACCGAAGAGCGAAACGGAGAGATCCAGCAGAAGGAGAGAGAGATGGAGCAGCTCCGGCAAGAGAACCAGGTAGACAAGAAGTGGGATGAGAGCACACAAGTCCCAGAATTACAGATTTGACAAATTAAATAATGTAAGATATACACTTTGTGTGGCTCTGAGACTAACATGGAACAAAAAACATTAAAGTCCTGCACCTTAACGGATATGAGGAAATCATAGTAATAATTTCTTTATAATCAATATTTTTTACTTTTTGACAAAGACAGGAAGCTTTTTTACTTCTAGTATGACATAGAGCATTAAATGTGAAGCGTTTTATTATTCGTACCTTGCCACAAAGTATTATGGGAAGTGTGTGTTATATTATATTTTAAAATGGCCTTTAATTAAATTCAGTAAAAAAAGTGAAATAGCAAAATATTATTTACTATTTAAATATCTGTTTACTATGCCAGTATACTGACTGTCCATACTGAATTTTCAGCATCATTACTATATTTATCACTCTATCTATCTACCTATCTATCTATCTATATATATATATGGGTAGTTGACGTATTAATGTGTCCTATGGTGTAAAAAAACCCCTAACATTGAAGATACACCTCTCTAATGCTATTTGTAACTCTAAGAATGAAGATACATATTCTCATGTTATTTGTTAGTTTTTTAGGACACAGTGAAATTTTTATTTGTCAACTACCCATATATATATATATTATTTATATATATTATAGTATTTTTTTTTTTTCAGGATTCGTTGATTAATTAAAGTTTAAAAGAACAGCATTTATTTGAAATAGAAATAGTAACATTTTAAAAGTCTTATGGTTGCTTTTGATCAATTCAGTGCATCCTTGCTGAATAAAATGTTACATTTCTTTTTTTAAGTTATATTTATGGGCTTTTCTGCCTTTATTTGATAGGATAGTTGAAAGCAGACAGGAAAGCACTGGGTAAAGAGAGGGGGGTAGGATCAGCAAAAGACCTCAAGGCGGGAATCAGACACAGCACACTAACCACTGGGCTATCAGTGCCGACAAATGTTACATTTCTAATGCGAAAAGAAGCTTACAGAACATTTCCCGCTAGTTATTATGGTGTGCTACTTTCAGACATCACATTTAATCCTTAGGTCAGATATTGAAATCTAACTCACTGCACCTTTAAAATTACAACACACATATCAATTAGTTAGAGGGGAAACAGATAGAGATTTCAGTGTCTGTACAATTCATGACAGCATCCTGTTTCATTGTTCTCAGAAGAGTGACTGTCTGGGTCGGTGTGAGTTTGGTTTACTCGCCCAGGACTGGATTACTAATACTAATCAGGGTTATTGCCATTACACAAATGCTTCAAAATGGCTTTCAGATCAGGACAAAAAACGAATTATTGTTGGCGCCTGTAGCCTCGTGGCTGTTGTGCTTCGAATGCCAAAAAAATACTGCCTTCTTGTCAATGTGTAATTGAGCATGTCATAGATTTTTCATTTTTAGTTTGAATGTGTCAAACTCACATTTCCTCTTCCTGTTCACACAGGAACTGCAGGCGCATCTGACGGAGGAGATAAGTCTCATGCGATCCTTCATCACAGGTCAGAGGTCAGGAGTTGTTCCCCTTGGCAGTTACGAAAGGAGCACCTCGGAACTAGAGGTAAGGCTCTCACCTTTGACCTATAGCCTACATGAAATAAAAATACCTGGCACCATTTCATAATCAGCTTTTACATTTTTTATTTAAAATGAATAATTCAGAGAGATGTATGTTGACAAGATGTGTCTAATAAGCATGTTAAATCAATTTAAATTGAAGCTCAGTCAGATTGTCCCCAGTAAAAATGTACTAAAATAGAAAACTCTTACAATATTATTGTTTTTACTGTATCAGTTGATCAAATAAATGCAGCCGTGGTAAGCAGAAGAGGTTTACATTTAAAAATACTTACTGATCTGAAACTGTTGAATGGTAGTGCAATGAAATAACGCAGAGTAGATAAATAATTTGATAATATATTAAAAGTTATTATACTGTTATTATATTAAAATTGTCATATATTTATTGCTCTTCATGAAAAATAATCAGTAACAAGTAAACTCAATCTCCATCAAAGAAATGGAAAAAACAAGGATTTATATACACAACAAATTTGTTTCCTTGCCCTGCATCTTCCTCTTGTGTCCAAAAATAACTTGCCAAAAATACTAGGTGAAATTACATACCCATGTTGTCCATTTAGTGGAAAAGAGATGGCTGTCATCTTTGACCCCATTTCCTTTTTTAATCATAATTAAAAGCCCTCTGCATTTGCTGTTCTGGACACAAAGTGGGATGATGCAGAATCTAGGGTTTCTGGTCACTGTTGAATAAGAGGAGAATCAAGATGCTTTTGGAGTCCTGATGGTGTAATTACGACATCAACCAGCAGGGGCTAACTACCCTAAACTATGCCAAATGTTATTGGTGATCTGGGATTTCCACTCTGTGCATACAAATTGAACAGTGCATGTAATTCTGTAAAAACAGAGTTTGGTTGTTTTGACATGTATTGGATTTTTTTTTTAAATGAAATGCTTAAACTAATTTACAGATGGGACAAGACATTCAAATAGACAACATAAAACATGGCGAACAGGGGTTATAAAACTTACATTAAGACGCAGCACAAAAAAAGAGAAAAGGCAATTATAAGGTATTACTTTCAGTGAGCTTTAACGTGTCAGCAAATATAATTGTATAATTAGATTTTTAGTTTTGTGGTTGATCTGAACAAAATGAAAGTTTTCATCAATATCCACAAATTATGCTGAAGAATAATTACAAAGATATATATATATATATATAGTGACATTGTGGTGACATGGTGATGTCATCGGGGGGTGGGGCATGTGATTTGAGTGATTGGTGTTTCTGTAAACAAACACTGCCATCTACTGATCACCAGCGTGAACACACTGTAAACCATGTTTTACAGAAATAAATTCTCCTTTGTCTGTAATTTGTTGTCTTCCTCCATGTGTGTGGGTGGTTTATACATTATTTATGATGACACTAGTGTGGGTGTTAAAATAATATAGTTTTTTCCCCTCCTTTCATGAGGGAAAGAGCATATTTAGGTGCTCTGACTGGTCTCATTTCCACCAATTTGATTAATCCTTCAGCTTTTTTGCAAATATTTTAAATAGCCCAGGGCTATGACAAAAATGAATTAATAATTGTATCAGAATTTAATCAAATGTAGTAGTTTTATGTGGAGTATTGTTATGCTGACATGTCCGTGTCTGTCTGTAGATGTTACTGAAGGTGAAGGAGAGCGAGGTGGAGTTTCTACACAAGGAGATCAGCTGTCTCAGGAAAGAGGTCCAAACTCTTACTAAGGTACAGAGTTTGTGTGTGTGAAAGTCAGCATGAAATACAAATGAGTAGCATTCACTTTCTTCACAATGCTCCTAACCTTATTGCAGTGACAAAAAAAGTGTACGTAATCTAACTTTTGATGTTTGGGTTTTTTTTTAAAGAAATGAATACTTTTATTTAGCAAGGATACATTGACATGATATATATATAAACCATGACTAATCACTGTATTTAAAGTTTATGTGTTGTCTGCCTGTAGGAGAATGAAGCGTTGAGCGAGCGTTTTAAGGAGGTGTATGTCGAGCTGACTGAATTACGGGGCCGCAGTGAGAGAGACATCAATGCACTTAAAGAACACCTCAAACTCACTAATGCTGCACTGGAGGAGGGGCGTCTCCTAGGCAACAGCACCAACCAATGAGAGCACAGCAAGAGGTCAAACGAGATGGATGGGATGCACTCATTTCTCCATCTCCCTTCAGTCATGTGCATACAGGATATTGTGTTATGTGAATCTCTTTTTTTTTTTAAATCTAGAAACTACAGTGGTGCTGAAAGAGAATATAAACATTCCAGGATCTTAAATCAAGATATATTTTAAGTTAAACACAATAAACTACATCTGTTGGACTTGTGTGAAAGTGTATGAATGTAATATCTTTGTAAAATAAACCATGTATGACAAAACGCATATATAACAAAAACGCAACCAGAAATTAACATTCAAGCAATTTATTAAATAGAAGAGAGGCAGCTGATGAGGGCAGCCTCAAGTCATATTGTCTTTTACAGTATTCAAAAACAGCATTAAACTTTGGCTTATGGACATGGTTAGTGTAACGCAGGAATGTAAACACAAAAATGTGTTCACAATCTTAATTATTGCATAAATATATCCTGTTCATCTGCATCTGGAACCGCTCGCATGATCTTCAGACTGCTGGAGTGAAGCATGCTCTGAAATACAAGAACATTAATATCTCAAAACCACATACACAATTTAATACAGGATATATATGGCTATTAGATTGACGTATTACTTGTACATGAACTCAGTCGTCATCATCATCATCATCAGGGACGAAGATCTCATGTTCCTCCAGAAGAGCAGCGAAATTTTTACTGATCAGATTACCGACATAAAGGAACGGAATCACCACTATAACCATACGGGTCAGACCGAACGGGACCTGTAGACATAATAAAAGCAGATCAAATTGAATAATTATATCAATTTAAAATTAATTCATTATTAACAATTATAAAAATATGTGTGCGGATCGAAAAACGTACAACTGGCTTTTTAAAAGATATACGGCAAAAAAAAGAAACGCATTCGTTAAACAGACATATCTTTAAATAATTAATAATAAAAAAACAACCGTCCACGAAGTACTTCCTTATTTTAGAAAATATGTGCCGCTCCAACAATCTGATTGGCTATTAGTCATGTCAGTCAACCCGTTCTTATTTTTCATTGGGCAGGACGAAACCCAACCCTGGTTACTGCGTCCCTTCGGGAGTCTCCAATGTTTAACACGTATAAACGCACCTTAACTGGTTTAGGAAGGACAGCCCCCGATGTAGTTGACACGACGGTTCGGCTCAAAGTCGGTCCTGTCGCGTTTACCGCTTTTGGGCCAGTGTTGCGGCTCAGTGTTGTTGTATTTCTAACGAAAAAAGCCCGAGAGAGACGAGCTGCCAACGACGCCATGTTTCCTGCTTGTGCGCTTTAGAGACACGCCCACTAGGACCCGCCTCTTTTGGGTTTGTAATTAGGGGGCGGGGTAAATGTGAGCCATTCATCCAGTGCGGTTACCGAACTCAGCAAAAATTATTTATACTTCTGTTACAGTCATTTTTTTAATTAAATAGTTGCGTTTGATTATTACTACATAATATTAATTAATCATTGGTATTGTAGATTTTAAATTAGTAGTGTTAAAAAAGCTTTCTGTCTTGGCACTCTACATGTAAACATAGAATAGAAAGGGAGGAGTTTCACACAAACATTCATGTGTCAACTATTTCAACAGAGACACACCTTCAGATCATAGGTCCTCCACCCCATGTATGATAAGTCTCGACAATAACAATATGATAGTGTGACACAAATGTAGCATGCAGAATGGAAACTTAAAAAAAATGAATAAATTAATAAACATTAAAGTTTAAATTGATTTATAAATTATAATTTAAAAAAACTTGATACGTGTACTACGTCATTGCTCATTTGTTGATTTTGATTGCTTCCATTTTACTCATTTGTAAGTCGCTTTGAATAAAACATCTGCAAAATGACTGCAAATGTACTGTAAATGAATATAAAATGCATTATAGTTTCATAAATTACTGCAGTGCGTATATTGAGACGACGTTAAAATTATAAGCAGCCTAATCAGAAACCTCATAAAATATGAACTCATTTGCAGACAATTACTTTTAAACACTTAATATGCCTTTTTAGTAGATAAAAATTAAAGTTGTTGATTGGTGAATAATATGCCGAACCTAGCACAACACCCGCCCTCGTTTCTTTGATTGACGACGTTTGTGACCAATCAAAATCCTCACCTGAGAACACAGAGCCAATCAGCGAGCAGGCCGGACTGGACTGAGGGCAAATCCAAAGAGCTGGCAAAAATCAAAAATGGCGCCCAGCTCGAAATCAGAGAAAGATGACAACAAACAAAAACAACAGAAAAAACACGTCGTCAAACTCCTCACGCGTGGGCGGGTAGGCAGAAAGGGGGGATTGGGCCAAAAGTGGCGTTTGTGACGTGAAATGTTTTTTTTGCGTAACGTAGATAATAATGTGTGTGTTATTAGCATTTTTAGCTGTAGCCTCATTTAACGTCATTATGTGTTTCTCAGTGTTTATTATTTATATATGTGAACCTTTTAATGGACGCAACCATGGCAACGTATTTTTACGCAGTTTACGGTTCTTTGGGGCAATAATAAATGTTCAACAAACAACGTTCATGATTGTGAATCAGTCATGATTGATATGGCCATCAATGGTCAAACGTAGGTCATTGTGCGTTATTCTCCACTGACATCTATCATTCACATTAAAATAACAGCTTCCACCCTAAATGCTATCTCATTACTGTAAATAGGTCAATATTTAACATGAATAAATGGTAGAAATGCCACAGTCAGGTAGTGTTCAGTGCAAACATGTACAATCATGGCTTTAATATTTCAGCAAAACAACCTTGATTAAGCAGCTTTCTCTACTAAGTCAGTCCAACAGCCAATTTAACTGTACTTAACTGTGCTACACACAACATTATTATACATTATTTATTTAACACACACTTATATTTGCATATATCATCATACATGTACAAACACTTCATACTGTTCTTACTTGAATGTCTGTATTATATATGGTTTTTGCTATTTTGTACACTGTTTTGTATATTATTCTTTTTATTACCTGTGTCTTGTCTTGTCACTGTCATTCTGTTGCACTGTAGAGCTCTGTCACTAAAACAAATTCCTCGTATGTGCAAACATACCTGGCAATAAAGCTCATTCTGATTCTTATGGCTAACATTTCCTGGTGCATTTCTCTATAACTGTATTAATATCTCTCTTTATATCTGTCAGTTGAATGGGCATCTCTCTCAGAGGCTCTTCTGGAAACTCCCTCCGCGCGTCTGCGTCCCGCTGAAGACCATCGTCAGTGAGGAGTTCCTCAGAGCAGGGTGAGGATTAGATGCGATCTGTCCCCTCTGTTGTCTGGGAGCGATATGAATGATGTATCTGATTGGTCTGTCTCTTTCCTGTCACAGGCACATCTTCCTGGGCTTCACCAAATGTGGCCGGTACGTGTTGTCCTACACCAGTGACTGCGGAGAGGATGATGACTTCTCCTTCTACACGTATCACCTGTACTGGTGGGAGTTCAATCTGCACAGCCGCCTCAAACAGGTACGTTCCTCTTTGAATAATAGAGCTTTCTCAGTTTGTGTGGATGGGTGCTTATTCTCTAAATCAGTTTTGACTTGTGGCGTTCCTCAAGGTTCTGTCCTTGCTCCAATTTTGTTTTCATTATATATGCTTCTGTGTCGTTTCATTGTTATGCTGACACTGACATCTATGTGTCTTTTAAGCCAAATGGGTTTGAGTGCTTTAACGGCTTGTCTGTCTGATATAATCTCTTATCTCTTGCCAGTCCATTGCAAAAAATTGTGATTTAAGATTGTATCTTTTTGACCTTTTGAATTTACATACCCAAGGTCATCAAATCAGAAACTCTTGTTGGTCTCTAGGTCTAGGCTGAAGAAAAAGAACAGCCTTCCTGTGTCTGGCACAATTGCAATACAATCTCTTTTTAAAACAAGACTAATAGCTTATCTTTTATAGAAGGCTTATAATTATTATTTGAATAATGATAAGGCTATTGTTTGTCTTGTCATGTCATTCTTTTAAACAATACTGTTCAATTGCACTTTATAAATAAAAAACTGAGCTGAAATGAAATCTGTGGCATTTAAAAGACATCTTTTACAAGTTTACCCACTGATATAACATGAGCTTTATGATCTGTCTCTCTCTGCAGGTGCATCATGTGCGTTTGTTTGCGGGTGAGGACATTTACAGCGATCTCTATCTGACCGTTTGCGAGTGGCACAATGATCATTCCAAGCTGGTCGTCTTTGGCTTTAAGTAAGAACCTTGCTCCTCTGCACTGTGTGTTATGAACCAGTGGCTGACTTATTACGGTTATCTAAACACGTGCTCTCTGTGCTCTCTCAGCACGCGCAGCTCCAGTTCAGCCCTGATGAACATGATGATGAGTGATGAGAACAACAGGGACATCTACATCACCATCACCTCAATGCCTCCCGCACAACCGTGCAAACAGTGCTGCCCTGCGTCCTCCGTGTCCACCATACGCACAGGTGCATTGGTGTTTTATTATTATAGATGAATTGCTCCCTTCTAGCTCCTAGCAAACATTTTTCTCTGTTCGCATGTGAGCAGGTGGCGAGTGTCTGCAGCACGGTTACGTTCTGAACGCTCGCTATCAGGTGGTGTATCCGTTCCCCACGTTCCAACCGGCGCTGCAGCTGAAGAAGGACCAGGTGATTCTGCTCAACACCAGCTACTCTCTGGTGGCCTGCGCCATCTCCCTCTGCTCAGGTACACAGCCAGTGTTTGTTGATGGCTACGTGAATGTGTGTTTGCTTTTTCTCAGTGCAACTTGTTTTAGGGAATCAGATTGATTGGACAGTTCTTTTAAATTAAATGATTAAAAAAATGAAAAGATTGATGATGATGATGATGAGTCGTTACTCAATAGCTGTGTTCTTCAAACTGACCAATTAATTCAAGCTGCTGGATCATATGGAGTCATTTGGAATAAATAAAAAAGTAAATAAAAGATAAATACATAAATTAAAAAGTAAAAAAGCTTTTTGTCTTTCTTGAAATATGTCAACAGTATATTTCTGTTTGACATGTACATTATCGTTCTAAGGTTTGGGGTCAGTACGGTTTTTTTGTTTTCATACTGCTTACATAATACTTTCATAATTCGTCATTTTATTCAGCAAGGATTGAGTAAATTTATCAAAATTGACAGTAAAGCCATTAATAATGTTACTTATTAATGCTATTCAACTTTCTATTCGTTAAAGAAATGTATCACAGTTTCCACTTTCCACAACTGTTTTCAACATTGTAAATATCAGAAACTAAATCAGAATGGATCATAAACAGTAAATCAGCATATTATAATGATTTCTGAAGGATCATGTGACGCTGAAGACTGGAGTAATGATGCTGAAAATTCAGATTGCATCACAGGAATTTTAAAATATTTAAATAGAAAGCAGTTCTTTTAAATTGCAGGAATTTTTCACAATATTACTGTTTTGACTGTATCTTTAAGCAAATAAATGCAGCCTTGGTGAGCATAAGAGACCTGTTTCAAAAACATTAAAAGCATCTTTTATATAAATTTCTATACAATGTTTTAGTCAATTTATAGTGATTATGGTGTATTGTTTATTTATTTTAGTGTTCAGTTATTCAAGTGATTTATTTATCTCTATTTAATTTGATGTGTGAATTCCTCTCTGTGTAGGAGATGGACAGCAGGATGGTCAAAACAATCAGATTCTGTACCGTAAGAGAGATGCTTCCTCCTCTTCTCCTCCTGCCAGACCTACATCGCCTTCCTCATCCTCATCCACCTCGTCTCAGGGGTCACCCGACCCCAGACAGTTAAAGCCCCATTTCACCCCGCTCTCCTCCAGCCAATCACAGGCGGCCGTGCGGGCCAGAGAGTTCGCGGCCGACATTTTTCGCCGAGCTCAGGCTGGAGCGAGGGAACACGACAGAAAAGCCAAAGAAAAAGAAGAAACGGACACCCAGCGATTCCACAGCGAGGAGGATCGAACGAGAGAGAAACAGGAACGAGACGCAGAGGTCCCGGGACCCTCGTCTTCCTCCTCAGGACAGAACCAGAGTTCAGTTCCGCCCGCAGAGGACAGTGCTGTGTGTAACACAGTCATGTCTCCTGGATCCACCTCCTCCGTCTCCTCTCTGTCTCCACATGCTCATGAGCCTTCATCCTCCTCTTCCTCCTCAGAGCCTGCTTACGTCAACTACACTACTCTCAGATACAGACTACCGCAGGCCAGAACATCAGAGCAGCCGAGCGGTACGACATTTATCATCTGTTCTTGTCATTAAAGACAAATGTAGATTCAGAAACCGATCTGGCACATTAGGTTCAGTTTTGTATCCCCCAGACTGATTCAAACCAGTAGCTGCTAAAGGGATAGTTCACCCAAAAATGAAAATTCGGTTATTACTCACCATCACCTTAATTACTCAACCTCCTGGAATTCATCATAAATATCTTTATTTGTGTTCCGAAGATGAATGAAGGTCAGAATGACAGATTTTTCATTTCTTGGTGAACTGTCCCTTAAATTACCAGAACCGGAGTCATTAGTTTATGAATCAGATTCTGCCAGGCACACTGTGTGTTTTGTGATTCACTAAAAAGATTCAGCTCTTAAAAGCCATTTGTTTATGAATCAGACTTTGCCGGTGATGCTGTGTTTTTGATTCACTGATAAGAACTGATTCATGAGAGCCGTTTTTACATGCATCAGACTATGCCGGTCAGGTTGAATGTTTTTTATTAACTAAAAAGATTAAACTCATAAAAGTTATACGTTAATGAATCAGACAATACTGGTCACATTTTACATTTGTGATTCACTCATAAGAACTAGAGCAATTTTTACATGATTCAGACTATGCCAGACATGCTATATGTTTTTGATTCACTGAAAAGAACTACACTACAACTACTGTTGTATGTTACACTGGTCATGTTCACTCACTTAATGCTGAACTCTTTTTCGTTATAAAGCATGAAGTGTTTGTCTGAACTGGTATGTAATCTAATGTGTCTCTCGTCTGCAGGTGACGAGGATGATAAAGTCCTGCTTCCTTTCACTGTGACGGATCTGAAGGGACGAAACCTGCAGCTGGTGACGGGACAGTTCAGCGGTCAGGTGTGTGTCGATGCCGCACACGTCCGGTGTCTGCAGGACTGTGTTTGATCTCTCGTGTGTTTGCGTCTCTCTCAGTGTGTGTGCATCGAGCAGCTGACGCTGGACTTCGAGTATCTCATCAACGAGGTCATCAGGAACGATGCCGACTGGGGCTCCCAGTTCTGCTCCTTCAGCGACTACGACGTCGTCATCCTCGAGGTGATGGGATTTGTTACATGCTTCATTTTCGTTAGGATTTTTTTGCAAAATGCATTAGTGCTGCCCCATTTTTTCCCTTGGGCTGGATCTGGAAGTATTTATTCCATTTATCTTTTTTTAAAAAGTCTTGGTTAAAGTGTTACAAGCTACGAGGAGAATCACAGCCTCATTACAGTATTTGATCTGAAGTAGAAAAGTATTCGAGAATCAGACAAAGATGAATGGAATGTTTACTTTGTTGCGCTCTATTGGTGCAGTGTTCTAATTTGCATGTGTTCTGCTGTTTCTATGGCAACAGGTTTGCCCGGAGACCAATATAGTGGTGATAAACATCGGGCTGCTGCTGCTGGCATTCTCTAACAGTGAGGATGAACACTGCAGGTACACACACACACACACACACACACTATCATACATATGATGAAATGTTCATTAATACGTTGTTTTCTGTCTGTGTGTGTAGGCCCAAGTCATATCACTCCAGTCTGCAGGTCAGTTGGGATTTGAACACCGGAGCGTGTCGTACAGTCGGTGTCGGTGACCTCACTGAGGTCAAAGGTCAGACCAGGTAATGCCTTTGGGATGCATGGCCCGTGATGCGTCTGTCTGTTTGCCCTGGCACAGATCTCCTCACGTGTTTGTTTCTGCCGCAGTGGAAGCGTGTGGAGCTCCTACAGGAAGTCGTGTGTGAACACTGTCATGCGGTGGCTCGTTCCTGAGAGCAGCTCACGCTACATCAACCGCATGACCAATGAGGCTCTGCATAAAGGTGTGGTTTACACACACATGAGCAATACACCTGTATGTCCAAAAGATTTTGTGCTAGAAGTCTGTTCTGTTCACCAACACTGCATTTATTTGACCAAAAATACAGTAATATTGTCAGATATTATTTCCATTTTAAAATAGCTGTATTCTGTGTGAATGTATTGTAAATTTCATTTATTCCTGTGATGATCCAGTCTTCAGTGGTCCTCCAGAAATCACTCTGATATAATGATTTAATGATCAAGAAACATTTCTGTATATCAGTGTTCAAAATACTTATGATTTTGGTGTAAAACTATGATATATCATTTTAGGATTCACCAAAAAATAAAAAGTTTAAAAGGACAGTATTTATGTATTTATTTATTTATTTTTGCAACCTTATTAATGTCTAAACTGTCACTTTTGATCAATTTAATATAATTATAAATAAAAAAATAAAATAAAAGCATTTATTTAAAAAAAATCTTATTAAATATAATTTTAAAAACGTATGAACTTTAGTATGTACATGATTTTTATGTTGATCAAACATCCTCCAAACCTTAAACAAATGAATACATTTTGTCATATTGAAAAATTAATTATTAATTAAATATGAATTAATAAATTTAAGATATTTATTCTGATTCAGAAACGAGCTTCCATATTTAAAATTAGATTATTGTAAATGATTGAAATATTTTTCAGTAGAAAGATCTTAAATATAAACCAATTGTATGAAATTGTAATTAATTCATAATAAAAGATTGTATATTGCATATTTTACCTACAATATTTTTGTGGCTTTTTGTTTCTGCTCATTGCAGGTTCTTCTCTTCAGGTGTTGACTGATAATGACAGAGGCACGTGGATCGTCCTGTGAGAGAGACACACACACACACACACACTTCTCAGTGCTGCTCTGCTGTGTCCAAGCGCAGCCGCTCTGTGTTTCTGTGGTGTTTGCCGCGTGTATCCGTGTGATTGTGAGGGAGCGGATCATTCAGGGACATGAAGACACATTTGGGCAGAGCAGATCCACGGTGCTCAGCTCCACCTGTTCTCCAACAGCTCTGGGAACATGAAACACGTCAGCGATCACCATCCCAGTACAGAACAGAACCGAACGTCTGTCTCTGTTAAACTTGCACACTTATACACATTTGTTTTGATGTTAGTGTAACGGACTGAAGTAGTTGTTTTTCTGTTTTAAAAATGCCCTTTATTTGGAAAGTGTAGCTGGACAGAAATAAGACCTTGTTTTGGGGCTCATCTGTATTTGTTTGCATCGTTTAGTCCCAGTCATCAGCCAATCAGAAGCTGTCGACCCCTCCTGCCCTTTTTTAATACTAGCTGTGGCCTCACAGCTGGACTGGATGAGAATAGTGTTTTTATGCAACGTCGTTTTACTTTATTTTTGATAAAAATTAAATATTCCTTGGGTACATTTTCTGGTTTTGTGACTTTTCATTGCATCAAATTGAGCAGTGTTATTTGAATATTACTTATATACAGTGTTTTATTATCATATTTATAATTGGCTTTATTATTCAGCTTTTATTTGAATTTTGTTGTAGTACATATTTTTATTTAGTTTGAATTTTCAGTTTTAGTTCATTGGCAAGGCAACATTTCTCATTTTCAGTTTTTCATCTAAAATGTATATTTTCTTTTAGCTTTATTTCAATTAACAAAAACAATTGTTAATACGTTTTAGTAAACAATAACGCTGAAAATAAGTGAACGGGATGTTTGTAAACGATACAAAACATCAGAATGCTTTTTTTTTTTTTTAAAAGCCTTTTTTTTTTTTAAAGGGACACTGAACTTGAGGCACAATAATACAGATTTTTACATGGATCTCTGCTACGGTACACTTCAAATAAGGCCATTATGGTTTCAACAGTACAAGATCATAAAACTATATCATACATTAGCATAATCATACACGGGAATAATTACACAACTAAAATCATAACATTTGCAGCAAATATTATAACAATTATAGTACAATTAAAGGAACACTGATATATATATATATATATATATATTCAAAAACAATATAAACCTGTGCTTAAATCTGTTACATTAGTATTCATAATCATCACTAGCATTTTTTTTTTAAATTAAAACTGCTGCAGAATTGTTCAACACATTAGATTTGGCTCTAGAGGTACACACTAGCTGCTGATTGGCTGTCAAAACCACCATAATTAGATACGGAATATTCATGAACTGCACCAAAGCGTCCAATCACAAAACATCTTTGTACTCTTCACTAATAAATGTGTTCAATGTTTGTTGGACATAAATCATTTGTGCTCAGCTACATTTCTGTGAATGATTTGCGTGAAATGAGAAAAAATGACAGATGCATCTCTTCATGAACACAAGATGTTTTCATTTAATGCAGTGAAGTCGATGATTAAACATTGAATCTCATTCATGTCAAACTTGAGAACTGAAAATGGTTTTACAGTTTGCATTAAATTAATTCTGCTTGTGTTTTACTGATGAGATTTTAGATTTAAAAAAAAAAAAAACATTCTCGTGATTGTTTCTGACATTTATTTATACGTTTATGGATCTCTAGATTTAATAATCCTCTGAAGGCACGTTTGATCCATTAGCATCAGACTCAAATCATAAAGCAGATAAACAGCTGATTAAAGCACAACAATTGTATATATAATTTTCATTATTATTTGTAAAAAAGAAAGAAAGAAAAAGTCAAAGCATGGATGTGGCGTTACAGATGTGAAAGGGAAAATCTGCCACTCTACTTTTCAGCAACACCCTAAATGACCACGCTCATGAATATTAATGAGGAACAGGCCTAGGTGACATATGATTGGCTTTGGCAAACAATGATTTCTATGGCAGCATGGAGCAGGTGGAGGACTCTTAAAAAACAGTTCACTCAAAAATTGAATGTCCATCTTCATAAATTCACCATCATTATATAACTTTCTGTCTTCCATGGAACATATTTTTTTGGAGATAGATGACTTCACTGCAAAATATGCTTTTCTTGATTTTAATTTTTTGTCTTGTTTCCAGCCAAAATATTCTAAAAGTGCTCCTATTGTGGGTTATGAAAGGTTCACATTTTGGTTTTGGGAGTCCCCAACAACAGGTTGACAAGCATGCAAAGTTAAAAAAAACACTTTCATTGTGATATAATATGCATTTATTTTTAACTTACTTGCTCAACGACTCCTAAACGATTCACTCAATGATTAATTTTTCCAAAACCCTCCTTCGTATGACACTAATCTGCATAAAAAAGATCATTTATAAAAATCTGTAATAGGGTTTCAAATTAAGTGAGCTTCTGCTTAGAACAAGTTTTTTTTGTTTTCTGTTTTGATATTTTGGCTGGAAAAAAAGCATTTTTTGTAGTGCTGAGGGCGAATGCTTTTAATTTTGGATGAACTGTTTTAAGAGTCGAGACATGACACACATGGCAGCTTTGATTGACAAAGGAAAGGCGATGAAAATGTGTGTGTTTGTGCACTTAAGGCATATGAAAGTTAACGTTTTCTAGAAAAGCTTCATAAGATCATACAGCAGCTCTGAGGGCTGATTCACCTCAGGAAAAACGAACCATCGCTCAGTTTCGCTGTGTTCACAGGAAATGAACTGAAACTGAACTTCCTCTAATAATTAGCAAAACCGAAGATTGTCCTTCTGTGCACAGACTGAGTGTGTCAGTGTGAATGAACTGAAGTTAGTTTGGTGTGTTGCTGCTGCTATTGTTGTAGAGCTCCGTTCGGGCGAGTTTGGTGGGCGGCTCCAGTGACTCCTCCCCCACAACCACAGGAATGGCCATGTCCTGATCCTCATCGGTCTCGTCATCCTCCTCCTCATCCTCCTCATCTGCACACATTCACACACAAGCACGATCAATGGGATTTCCTTATGGTGCAGCGTTTGGTGGGATGCTAGAGTTTTCTATAAAAACTTAAGGAAGTCACATGCTCTGATTTATCATACAGGTGTCTGTGTGCGTTTCTGTAGGTACCTTTATCTTCCATTGACCTTTGACTTCTGTTCAAACAGGCGAACTGAAACAACAAACACAACGTTAAATCACTGCACTGTCTGTTTGTCAGCATGCATGTGTGTGTTTGTATGTCTACCTCTCCCATGACAGAGATGGGCGTCTCTCCTTTGGCCTGTGCGACTCTGTGCTCGATCAGGTAATACATGTACTCGTCATACAGCAGTCTGATAAGATGAAACGAGCCGAAACTGGCTGCACTGCGCAGGGTCAGATCTCTGATCACCACAGAACTACAAAACACACATAAATACTGTGAGATCAGGGCAACCAAAGACACTAACATGGCATTAGCTTTTTGACTCATTATTTAATCAGATACATTGGGGAGTAAGCAGGACTCTCACCTGTAGAAGCTCCATTTGAGCAGGAAGAGTTTGGCCGCTTTGGGGAAGGCCGGGCTGCCGGTGTACGGCTTTAGGACCTGCGTGACGACCCCATCCAGCCACGCGGCCCACTGCTCCAGAGAGTTCTGCTGCTGCAGGGTGAGTTTAAAGTCCTGCTCCAACTGCTGGACCACACCATCTTCACAGCCACATACCCACGAGGCTTGCTCCTAAACTCACACACATCCAGTAGTAAATTAAGAACTAAAGGGAGATCTGGGGATGGCAGGACATGAACAGAGCGAGCCGTGTTACCTGTACATTGGTGAAGTCGACACGGTTGAGGTCGCTGAGCATCTGTGTGATCTGAGCCGTGTTCTGCAGGACGGCGCGGGCCGCCTGAGCCAGATGATTGAGAGATGTGTAGCGTCGCAGAGTCTGAGCGAACGCTCCCGCACACACGATCTACACAACACACGGTGTTAGCATGAACACAACGAAAACAAAGGGAGGTCAGAGGAGATCTTTGTGTGTTTCAGACCTTGATGCGGACCATCTCCTCCGGGATGTTGATCATGGCGTTGGTCAGCCAGTTCTCCAGACTCTTAGCAAAGTTACGGATGGCTTGAGTTAAGGCACCTACAGGAAGAGAGAGACAGAAAGAGTTAAAATAAAGACAGGAAGACTAAATTTCGTATCTGTAAGTATGGATCTCAAGTATGGTATTTATGTACATCCATGGTCATTTGCTGCAACAAAAAACTATATGAAAGTGTTGGGAATCTTGAGCTGTACTGAGTTCTGTAGATGTGCATAATAGAGGTCAAAAAAAGAGTTAATATAGAGTTTACACTATTTGGGCAACTGTTAAGTTTTTTCTCGAATTGTGAATTACTACAGGTTTTTTATCAAGTTGTATAGTGTGTGAAAAATTATATATCTTTGTGCAGCTCATGGCTGAGCTTGCTTATAAATTGTGTAAAGTTTTTATGATTTTGTCGAGTTTTGTTACTGAAAAGAATTGATATAGAATTTATAGAGTTTGTATAGAGTTGTGTAACATATTGGGGATGTTGTTTATGTAGAGTCATGCAAAACTGTATAAGGTTTTATAAGATTATCTCTTATAGAGTTCTTTAAGTCAGTGTGGACAGAGATGATAGACAGTTTGTGTAGAGTTGTAACTTACTGGGATGGTTTTATATTAAGTCTATATAGAATCTGTGCATGGCTGTGTAACTCTCTGGGATATAGTTTCTTTAAAGTTTGTATAGAGCTGTGTAGAATTTTACGAATTATGGGGACTAGTTTATATAGAGTTGGTTTTATATTGTGTAGAACTATGTAACTCACTGAGGATAGTAATTACATACAGTTTGCACAGTTATGTAGAGTTTTGTAGAACTGAAATGGTGTTTGTGTAGAGCTCTGTAACTGCCTGGGGATGTTGTTTTACATGAAGTCTAAATAAGTACCAGGTTTTATAGGTTTGTGTTTAATAGAATTGTGTAACTGTATATAGAGTTGATATAGAGTTTGTATAAAATTGTAAGACACTGAAGTTGAAGTTCATATAGTTTATGTTCTATTTTTCACGAGTTCGCGCTTCCTCATAGTAAGTATAAGCAGGTTTGGCGTGCTGTCCTGGGAGCGAGCCGGGGAAAAGG
>JAUMHE010000042.1:21972666-21989691 GCA_032359235.1 Enteromius mattozi
ATATATACTGTGTGTGTGTATTTATATGTACATAATAAACATAGCACACACACGTGTATATATAACAAAAACGTTTACTTTGGATTCGATTAATCGGAATTATTATATAATAATATTAATTATTAAATACTAACCCTAGGTGTATTAATTCTAATTATTATTTATTTTTAGTACTATTATTAGTAGGTGTAGTTATTATTATTATCACTATTTAGAACTATTTATTAAACAAAATAATAAATTTCCTAGAAGAACCCTACCACTAAGAAAAATAAAAGCAAACCTGTGAAGACCTCAAATATGTGAAATATGATTTATTTGTGTTATTATGTGCTGCTCTGAAGACTCTGAAGTGTTCATGAAGAGCGCTCGGAGCAGGAGGTGAAGCTAATGCAGGTGTTTTGTTCCTCTGCAGCGATCTTTCATATAGCCACTCTGATGCCGAACCGCGAGAGCGACAAGGGCTGCTGCAATAAGAAACGGCACATCGGGAACGACTTCGTTGTGGTGGTTTACAACGACTCCGGAGAGGAGTATAAACTTGGCACCATCAAGGTGTGTGAGAGAGTCCCGATGCTTCTCATGTCTGATTCTTTCAGAAGCATTTGTCAATGATGGTATTTTGTGTTTGTTCATGTGTTTAGGGACAGTTCAACTTCGTGGAGGTGCTTATAAAGCCTCTGGACTACGAGAGTAACCTGGTCACGCTGCAGTGCCGGAAAGGTGAAGCAAGCCGCTTTGATTCAGACGTGTGTGTGTATGTGTGTGTCCAGTAAGGCTGTAACTCCTCCTCTTCTCTTAGATCTGGAAGGTTTGGTGGACACCAGCGTGGCCAAGATAGTTTCTGACCGCAATTTACCGCTGCTCGTGAGACAGATGGCACTCCACGCCAACGTGAGACCCCTTCATGTGTTTTGTCTCTTTCTCTTGTATTTCATGTGGAAGTTTAGTTCTGACACAGAATTTAAAAAATCATCAGCGAGTGGGTGTGCGCTCAAAATTCAGATGTTTCACCCAGAAGTGTGAGTTCATATCTCTCAAATCAGTTTACATCTCACAATTCTGACTTTTCCCTCACAATTCTGAGTTTACATTTTGCATTTCTTCTTGCAATTCAGTACTTTTTCCTTGGACAACCCCCCATCCCCCACCACCACACACACACACTTCTTGTGTTTCCATGTTTTATGGGGACATTCCATAGGTGTAATGGTGTTTATACTGTACAGACTGTATGTGCTATTGCCCTACACTGACCCTACACCTAAACCTACCCCTTACATGAAACTCATTTTTAGATGTTAAAAAACTCATGGGGACCTAAAAAATGTCCCCACAAGGTCCAAATTTACTGGTATTTTTATCTTTGTGGAGACAATTGGTCCACATAACGTGATAAATACCAGGTGCACACACTCACTCACTCACACAAACTTTTTCCATTTTTTTATTCTTGGAATTCTTTAAATGCTGTAAAAAAATATACATCTTAAAGTTCTGACTTATTTCCTTGGATTTCCAAGGGTTTTCCCCCTCACAATTCAGATTTTTTTCCCCCCTTGTAATTCATTTTTTCCTCCTTTTAACAGTTTTTTCCTGGGAATTGTAAGTTTACATCTCACAGTTCTGACTTTTTTTCTTGAATTTTTCTCATAATTCAGTTTTTTTTCTCACCTTGTTTTTTTTCTTTCTTTCACAGTTCAGAATTTTTTTCTTGGAATTCTAAGGGATTTTTCTTGCAATTCCTATATATATATAATTCCCCTTGGAATTTCTTTCTAAGACTATCTAAAACTTTTTTTTTATCCGAGTTCTGAGTTTGCATCGTACAATCTTTTTTCAACACCAGAATAAAAAAAGTTTATAGACAGAAAAAATGCCAGAATTAAGAAATAAATCTGTATTGTGAGATTAAAAAGTTGCAGTTACCTTTTTATTTTATTTTTGTATCCCATGGTGGAAACAAGCTTCCATAATTTTCTATATTTTCTTTCTTTATTTTTGATCTTTGTATTTTTTTTTTTAATCATTCATTCACTTAACATTGAGAAAAATGTAACCAGAAATGTTTGCTAGGATACTGCTAATTTTCTAATCCTTAAGTGCAATGTAAAGTTTACTCTTTACTTTAGTATGTTAAGTATGTTTTTGGCTTGGACTTTTAACTGAGCAAAATGTCACATTGCTTTCACTTAAGTGTAATGGAGTACGTTTTTTAATAGTTTTTACATTCCTGATTTTGGGTGGTTGGAGGGGCTGTTTTTCTGTCATAATCTGAGGTGTTAGTTATGTGGAAAGGATGCAGAGTGAGCGCAGTGCTAAAGATTTTTTGCCTTAACAAAAAGCGCTAATAAAGGCATAAAAGCAGAAAGGTTTGTGGCATACAGATTTCAGCGTACGTTGCTCTCACCCCGTTGTCTTTTTTTCAGGGGCAGTTCTCTTCCCACCTACTGTAATAAGTGGAGAGTATGTAATAAGGCAGTTTGGTGTGAGTCACACACCCACACTTTCCTCAGAGACCCTCCAAATCACTGCAGGCTCCAGGAGAGAGCGGCCCACTGCCTTTGGCTCCAATTAGCAACACATGCCACAAAATGGCCGGCAGGTCAGGGGAGGATAAACGCAGGACTCTGGTTTCACCTGGGATGCAGACTATTTTAGTGTGCATTATTAACTTCTTGTTTCCATGGTTACCAGGGCACTTTAGGAGACAGCAAGTACTTTAGTTTGGGAATTTATGTGCGATCCTGGCACCATGATGCTATCCTAGATCAAAGTGTATTCCAGCACACAGCACTCAACTTTAACAGTCCAATCAACAACTGACTGAGAAAATCTGGTCCAACACTACACTTCTTTCTTGTTCATTTTGTTGGAAAATGTGTCACGGTTCAGAAGGTGGAAATTAACAACCGTAATTTCAAGTGATCGTATTGCATTTGAACCTTTTTAATGAGAGTTTTACCTGCTTTCTTGTAGATGGCATCGCTGGTGCATCAGTGTAGAGCGAACCCATCAGACGCCTACGCTTCAAAATGGCTGGCGAGATTGAGACACATCAAGAGGATCAGGACACGGGTACTAAAACTCTATTTTCTATATAGCTATATGTAATTTTTGTGAAAATATACTGCCATTCAGAAGTTTGGGATCAGCATGTTTTTAAAGACGTTGCTCATCAAGGCTGAAATTATTTGATCAAGATACAGAAAAAGCAGTATTATTGTGAAATATTATTGCAATTTAAAATAATGGTTTTCTATGTTTATAACCTTTAAAATTAGTGCTGTGGAACAATTAATTGCGATTAAATGAATCCAAAATAAAAGTTTTTTTACACAGTACATGTGTGTGTACTGTGTGTATTTTTAATGTGTATATATATATATATAAATACAAACACATGCATGTATTTATTTAAGCAAAAATATTTGGTTTATATATTAAATAATTATTTGTAATATAAAATGTCAATATTTTCCAAAAAGATACTGAATGTGGGAGTATTTATATATACTAGGGCTGCAACTAACGATTATTTTGATATTCGATTAGTTGGGCGATTATTTTTTTCGAATAATCGGATAAAAACTAAACGCTTCTTTAATTTGATGTTTTGCTTATAACTATATAAAACCATAAATCAGGGTATTATTTATGTATAAAAGTAAACTTTAAAAAATGCAAAAGCCACATATAGAGTTTAATGAGCTTTAATTTTTACATTTTAAACCTTAAATGAAAGACAAAGTTTGTTTTTGAACAGTAAAACTTCTCTAAATATCCAAAATATAAATTAAAAAAAAAGGAAAACAATTGTACTCTTATTATATTCACATTATGAAATTAGGACAAAAACAACAGCACTACTGTTTAAAATTTGGGGGTCACTATTTTTTTTGCATAACCCCAAAATTTAGTTTGGTTATATGTCTATATACTGAATGAAATATATGTATCACATTGAGGATGTTTTCTCCTTGGACAGGCTCAGGAGGAAATTCAGTCACGCCCCACTCACGCAATCTCTCTGACCCAAAGCCACGCCCCCATGCAGAATAAACCCGCCCACCAGCCCCCAGGCTCTGCTTCAAACCCAGACGTCGGTCAGAGGAAGAGGCTGGTGTCCACCGTCGACGATTTCACAGACTTTGTCTAGCGAGAGACCAGTGACGTGTTTTTTTTTTAACCGAGACCGAGTGACGCTGCGTTCCCATCAGTCCAGACAAACCAATCCACTCCTGAAGGCGGAGGGCAGTGAGGTTTGGTGTTAGTAAGATTTGATCACCTTTAAAACCACCCAACGTGCCACAGGAAGTAAGAGATTCGGGACACAGCTTCACTCAACGCTGTGACTGTATGAATGAATTTCACAAAGCGCTGCTCCTGCTGAAAGATGGATGTAAATGCACGCACTGGCATTATCAGCAGTCGTTTCTAGCCGTACGACTAAATTGCACACGCACATGGTTAACACACTTTCCTGTCTCTGCCCATCTTCAATCACACGTTTCTTTCTCTAGGGCAAACTCATTTTCTCTTGTTTTCTCTGGATATGTGGAAATGGTCTATGATCTTAACCGTCCAACCGTTTTGCTTGGTTCCTGTTGTTTTCTTTGTGTGTGACGGTTATTACTTATCTAATGAGTTTCTAATAGAACAATAGATTCACAGAACAACAGCCAGTACGGTAAACCGCAACAGAAGTGTGTGCATGTGTGCGCTTCGCAACCAAATAAAACACTGAAATGTGCAAATACAGCTGTTGTTCAGACTCTGCTTTCACTCTTGAGTAAAACCTCTGTATGCTTATCTTTTACTGTCTAAATCTTATGTATGCTTGTGTATTGTGTAATTGAACTTTATAAGGGCAATATTGAGGAGTTGATTATTTTTATTTATAGCACCCTTCTAAAACTCAGAACTCAACTCTGATACATCTAGGGCTTCACACAATTGTCCCTGGCTTATTTCATAGCTGAGAAACCCAGAAATGTGGAAAAGATCAGCTGGGTAAACTTCTATTGCGGTGAATGGGAGACTATATTTTTGAGTTAGCAACAGAAAAACTCCACAATAGTGTTTTCACAGCTTTCTAATAGAGGGGAGATGCTAATAACGGCAGTCAGTAGAGAAAAAGATGAGAATATTATACCTGCACTCCTGTAGATGCTGTCTTAAGGAAGCCCATTTCTGCCACAGAATAAAAAATTAAAAAGGTAGTTTCGACTTTTAATCTCACAATTCTTTTTTTTTTCCGCGCAATTGTTTTACATCTTGCAGTTATGACTTTTCTCTAAAAATTGTGAGATTTAAACCATTCTATACAGTTCAGAGGAGAAAAAAGACTATGTTCTCAGAATTGCACATTTATATTTGTTTGTATCAGGCAATGCTGTGAGAAAAAGTCAGAATTTGTAGATGTAAATTAACAGTTGTGAGAAAAAAGGATAGTCGATAATTATTCTTTTTTTGTTTGTTTTAATTCAGTGGGAGAAACGGGCTTCCGATAAATCGGCAGTGTTAAATAGTTTTTTGTAATTGGTTGCTAAGGTAAAATGTTTAAAATGGACACAATTTTTATTAATTAAAATAAAATTATAATATTAATATGCTGGGTTTTGTTGATGACCGTTAAAACCATAGACTGTAAAACGCATCATCGGGTTTACGGTATCAGTGTCATTGATTGGACGAACGCAGCACGTGATCTGTTAACGTAACAGGCCGTTGACGGCTTAATCATATTATATACAGGCAGTTTTCCTAAGTGGACTTTTCTCAATGTAAAGGTAAGAAATCTACGGTGACCGGGAGGAGACGTCTTCGGTTCACTTACTTTTGTCGTGGCCATGACATATTAACTCGTGGGAACGTTATATTATGTCGTGGCCACAAGATCGTTTTGTTGAGGGAACGACATTTTCTCGTGGCCACGAGTTTATTGCTTAAACAAACCTGCGTGACCATAGCAACCCGGGATTATCAGATGATGTTTAAAACATTTTTATTACATTTAGCATTTAATTTAATATTTGTATATTCTTCTTCTTCTTCTCTTTTTATATCTACTTCATATAAACATATTTATTTCCGCAGTTGGTGTATATCTAATTAACGTTCTGTATAGTTATTGCTAGTATACTTTATGATTGTAGACTATATGCCCGTACATGATGATAAATAAGCGTGCTGTGTTTTCATTTGCAAATGAAAATACGTGAATAATTCATTCTTCAATGAAAAAGATGATTCAACGGCTGCACTAGGCATTAGGCTGTATTAATAATTACTAATGAAATGAAATATATCAACTTTTAAACTGCATTTTAAATTACAGTCTGCATAACTGTGGTTAACGTGTTTTGATGAAACATCTATTAACAAATAAAATTAAGAGCAATCCTTTATTTTGCTTTTTCAAGGTAAAAGTAAATTACTGTAATTAATAATCATGCATTACACTCAACAGTTCTGTTAATTTAAACAGAAGTCAAATGAGTGTTGGGTGGATAAGAGTTTTTAGTTGTGATTTGAAAGACAAGAGAATGGTGAATCAATATCTTGATTTGAAGCCCCACAGGAACCACAGATGCTCAGCTGTCAGACTCTTTATTTGACTTTGTCAAGTGCAAAAGCATGTAAAGCGAAGTGCTACAATGTTACAAATACAACACAAAATGTCAAACCTGCAATCAACACATTACTGTACCTTCAGCATTTAATACAAAAAATTAAGACTTTACAATATTGCATGCAAGTATGTTTTGGCACTTGTGACTGGTTTGAAATGGCAGAAATGATTTTTTTTCTGACAAAAAGAAAGAAATATTTTTGTAGCAGTACTATCCTGTAAAGAACTACTAAAAAGCCATTATATTTTAAAATGACTGCTTGTGCTGTGTGTAGTTCTGTTGGAAATAGCTTTGGGTCTTATTTTTGCTTTGGCAGCAAAGCATTTGTGTGAAATGATTGTGCATCCTGTGATCCATTTTGTGTACTGACATTTCTGCTCAGTGCGGTTAAGGCAAACAAGATTAAAACAATGCAATCAAACTCAAATACAATATTTACATCAGGGCACACCAATATGTACACATAAACATGACCTTTCTAAACTTCATCTGGAATAGCCTGAATAAGAACGTTACTGTAGTGGAAGTGACCTTTGACAGAATCAGAACTCCCTGTAGTGGATATTTTCGAGTGCTTAAGCATAAGCTAATCATCAAATCACTCTTCAGCTACTCTAATTTCAATAAATGAGACCTTAATACATGTATTGATTAAAGAGGAAAACAACAAACAAACAAACAAAACAAAATCCTGGTTTGGGTTTTTAAAAAAAGGCTCCCTGAGGATCATCACGGTAAACAACAATTTAGTACTTCACTAAAATCAACACATTGTAGAAACAAATACATGAAAACTAATAGTAATTAATATCCTGACGCAGCTTGTGTATAATACTCCAAGAGAATAGTTCTGGAAAGTTGTATGTGAAGAAATAGTACATACTAGTTTAAATACGGCAAAGCACTAAAGCTTGACATTGAAATAAAGTGCTAAGTTCAAAAGAAACTTAAGTTAATGTCTTGTTACTTGAATAGCAAGCTTTGGCAAATTTATACGGAGAGTAATGCTGTTGTAACTATCTCTTATGTTCATACCAAGCTTATTTTATTATTTCTGCAAAACATTTTCCATAACACATTCAAATTAAATCACACCGATGCCATCACAATCATTCATATTATAACATCAATACAAAGTGCTCTTTAAATTAGATTCAAAACATAGAAGGCAGCGACAAACATACTTCCATTTATCAAAAGCTGGTTTTTCATTCATTAACAAACTACTTAATAACAACTACTTAACAATAATAATGCTTTATGGAACATCGCTTTTACCTGCTGGACTAACAAATCCCCATACAGAGAATTCTGGGAGTTGTGCTTGAATGAGGGACATACCTTTATCTTAATTCTGTCTCAACTTTTTCCTTACTTCATCTAACATTTCATGTCCTGCTATTACGTTATCCCAAATTTTTAGTCTCCCTTTAAATCCACGCTCTCTGACATGCTTTACCTTCTCTGTTTTCCTTCTAATTTCATCTTCTCTTACTCGCCCTCTGGTACGTTTTCGCTCGGAGAAACCTCTGAATGGAGCTGACATGCAATTATGTCAGAGAAATATATTTGAAATCCTGAGGATTACTAGTTGTTTAGCACCCTGATGGCCTTTTCAGAAGTATGTTAGTGTGAGTGTATAAGTGTAGGTGGGTAAATTTGTACAAGTTCATACATTTTCTCATATGTTTTTGTGTCTATTTTTTGCAACATGCCATTATATTAACAAGCATGAATTATGCATAAGTACCTCGAAGCATAGCTCTATATTTATGTAATGGCATCAAATATGTACCTGTAATCTGGGTGTGTTTTATGTTTGTATGTGTGCGAGTTTGTCAGTGTGAGCCCTTTTTGAATAAGCTGTGCCTATTCTGCATCAATGGGCGATACATATACCCATGACCTTAAGATAGCTTCCTTTAACAACACAAAAAAATGTTTCATTAAACATAACTAAAAACATTGTACAACAAATACCATCAAGCTTTAGCCATCCTGCATCAACAGGCGTGCTGTTGTAGTCCTCCATTGTCTCTTTCAAGAGTCTGTTTTGTTGTTGCGACAGCACAAGTTGTGCTCTTGTCGGTTTTAGCCCAGTTGACCACCAGGGTCAAGAGGCTGAACTTGAGGTCACTGCAAGTGGGGAAGGAAAAGGGCAACTTGCATCAAATTTCTTGAGGATTGTAGAAACCAGGGTGACCTGCACCCAGTTTCCATCTTGAGACTTTTAGTAAGACGTTATAAATCAAAAGACTTGTAGGTTGGAACTTAAGGCTATGGTGTATTATTTGGTTTTAAGCAACTAGTATTGCTTTCGCTCTTCTTGAGGGCCTGGTTACAAACCTGCTGTCACCAGGTCCTCCATTCTTCATGAAAAGCTGTAACCCTTGAGCTTCAACATTCCTTGAGTTCCTAAGCCTTACAGCTCAATTCCAAATTCCTGCCTGTACTTGTGTACTGACTGGTGGAATCTTGGGATCTCAAGGTTTGGGGTGTCCTGAGATAGGTCTGTCTGTGTTGGGGTGCACCTTATTTTTAAGTGGTGGAGGTTTGTGCTTGCGTTTGCGGGTGGGATTTGTAGTAGTGTGTGCAGGGTGCCGGAATACGCTGGAGGGAAGGTTTTTGCTGTTGGTGGGAGAAATCCACTCATGGGAGCGAGGGATAGGTACAGGGGTAGTTATGGCAGAAAGAGTTGAAGAAGCAGATGGTGGAGTGGGAACAGGGGTAGGGACGGGTTTGTTGGCACAGCCAGCAACCTCAGATTCCCTTTGGAAATTTGGGTCCACCTTGTTGAAGGTTCCTTTTATTTTATGAGAAGACTTGTCAGCCTTTTGGCCTCTAGGTTGACTACTGTCCCCCTCAGGTGGACTTGCTTGCTCCACCTTGCAATGGTCTTTCTCAGACTTGTCAACATCTGCCATCACTGTACTTGGGGTTTCTTGAGTCTTTTGAACACTATCTGTCCTGTGGGGACTCAAGTCCACCTTATTGAGGCTTGTGGGAAGAGCACTTGTGATTTGTGAGAACTTCTCTGACTTCCTTGACCTTCGATCCCTCTTGTGAGGATTTCTCTCGGATGCAGGTGCACTTATTCCAGTTCTAGGTGGAGATAAGCTACTCTCTGCCACCTGTGTACTCCTGTCTGTCCCCTTGTATCTATGTCTCTTCTGTCCTGCAGACTCTAGACTTCTGTGGCGGCATACCCCTCTTCCCCGTCCTCTGCTCTTCCTCAGCAGTCTCTCTAGGCGGCACTCTGTTCGATATAGTTCCTCTGTGGCATGGGTTACCCGGTCCAGCTGCAGAAGCAAAGCATCGAATGCTGGGAGGATTCTGCGGAGTGTTGCCTCCATCTCAGCTCTCTCTTTCCAGCCTTGGCCTCCAACTATAACCCCAAGACCTAAGGTGAGGCCTAATCCCAGACCTGGGGCTTCTGCCAAACTGCAAGGGCTGCTGGATGTGGGGCGCCAAGAGGCCTCAGATCCTCCGTCAACACTGTCAGGAGTTGGGGGAGCCTCGGGAGTGTCCAGAGGAGGAAGACACAAGGACTTGCAGTCACTAGTTGAAGAGGAACGTGAAGGAGGGAGCTCCATACCCTCAAACCGCACCTTGTGCCGGAACTGTCAAGGAAGAAAGGGATAATGGGTCAAGAGAAGGTGGTGGTAATTTGAAGTGCAATGGTATGTGATGAAGGTTTAATCTGGAGGACTTGCTTCGATACTCTAGCATGTTGAGTCACAAGTAGTCATTTATCCAAAGCGACCTAATACTTTTATAAAGGAAATCAGTGAAGCAACATGGGGTAAGGGGCCCAATGGTAACAGCTTGTTCTTTGGAGTGTTTGACCAGCAACCATTTACTCGACCTAAGGTTTAGCCACAGCCCTTTTGTGCTCTGTAAATTGCTTTGGATTACAATCATCTATTAATGTACTACCAATCTAGGGGAGGGAAATGGGATTAGTGGATTATTTAGATATTCAAAAACAGTGAATAAACAATAGGTTCTCTGGTAAAATTATCCATTTGTTATGCAGAGTTCATAAATATATCAGATACATGCAATAAAATTCTTGACATGCTGTGTTGGATGCACTATACAAAAGGGCAGGGAATCTTATGAAAGTATAGTACACCGACCTCTTTTGCACGGCTTAGCCCCATCCACATTTTGAGGCGTCGCAGGAACAGCTCCACCATTTCATAGTCCTGCAGGTCAACGGCTGGACGGTACAGTTCTGCCCTTGCCCGACGATAGTTCCTTAGCAACGCCGAAATCAAAAGCCACAGCAAAACAAGTCTGAGGAGAGTGAAGCTGATGTAGAAGATGAAACAGGAAGGAGAACATGGGGAGGAGCCACTGTTCGGTTGCCATGACAACAGTCCACGCCCATTAGAGCCTAGTAATTTCAGGCAAGTAGAGGTAACAGTTCCATAGCCCTCCATGACAGAGTGGAATAGCTAGAGAGGGAGGAAAAAAGATAGCACTTTTAATATAACTTAATATTTCACTAAACATTTTTATAATTACTGCTCTGGACTGAATCCAGAAAATAAATATCAAAGATATAAGAACAGACTGCTTTTAAGAGATATAAAATGTTCACTAATGGCTCATAAGTCTCTTTCATCCGCTTCACCATTGTGTCGATGGTTTTTTGCACTTTATGTAAACAGCCTAGAATTTCTTGGAATTTTTAATTTAATAATTCAGGAGGAAGGAAGTGTGGAGGGTTCAGATCCAAACTCAAATATGCAAATGAGTACACAGGCACAGACAACTGAACCCATAATACGGTTACCAGTGTATTGTTAAGAAGTAGCTAGGGCACTGTTATGTGGTTGTTAAAACGATGGTCAAGTGAAAAAAGCCCACCCCCAAATACTATAATATTCTGGTCTATGGGATTTTACACCTGCTTTAAAAATTAAAAGCACAACTCTCCTTAACAAGCCACATTATCTGACAGCAAATAGTGTGGAAGAAGCTATGCCCTGATGTTTAATACATTAGATTTGTGTATTTGCTCAAATCCCACTGTGTGAGTAACAGCAATAGTGAAGCTTGGCTTAACAAACAACTAATAACAATAACAAGTTTATGCAGCTAGGTAATACACCAGGTCACTTCAGCATGCTAACTTTTTCTTCCCCATGTAGGAAATTTGTAATTCAGGCAGGATCAAGGTCCTCATACACTGAGTTATATACATAGTTAAAAAACATGAACATTCAGTTCAGATAAATCATAGGCTGACGTCAAGGAGAGGTGCTGTTTTTATGAACTCATGCATCTAATAAATGTCTTTAACTATACTCGTTTCCTCTGCATTAGTAGAATATTTGTTGATGCACGTAGGTATAATCACAACAAAATACATTATTCACTTTTCTGAAAAAAAAAAACACTGACAGGTTTGTGTTTACCAAGGAACCATAAGTCCATGTGGTTTAAATCATTTTTGCAGATGGTGTGCATCAGTGTGTGTGTTTTTGTGTGTGCACTAACCAGGTGTCCGGTGTGTGAGTATGCCAACAGGAACACGAGTAGAGTGACTGCAACTGTCAGCAGCTCCCAGAAAGATCTCCTTAGCGTTCTCCCGAAAACCCCCCATTCTCTCATGAAACGCAGCTGGTGTGATGCCTAAAAAGAGAGAAATTAAGTGTGATAAATAATGCCTTGCCAATTTGTATTTTCATGTCATTAATTATTATAGAATTATTTAAGATTTTTTGACTGTACTAAAGCAGAAAAATACTAGAGCTGAGGAAATAAATCAATGCATCGTGAATCAAGAAATTATATAGATTCTGAGATTTTCAAAATGCATTGCGATTCTAAGATTAGTTTTTAAGAGCAGATGGCACTGCATGCATTAGAAGCATTTGTTCTGTCGATGGCAATAGCATGTTTCACGGTGACCCGGCTCGTGGTCCTTTGCTGCTCCCGCTCCCCCCTCTTATCACCCAAAAGATTTCTTGTCTATACTACGCATTAAAAGCTTAAAAAAATCTTAAAAAAGCTTGCTTCCTGTTCCTTACACACACTTGATCCTAAAATAATCACTCATAAAGTTTTTACAATGAGTTGTGTTTACACTAATGTTGTATTCTGAGCTGATGTGTAATTTCATGACTCAGACGAACGCGCAAGCACTCACTCTTCACAAAAAATTCAATTTTTAAAATTATAATGTAAATCACTGACTTCCAGCAATCGTCGTTTGTACGTTCACGAGAGCATCAAGTTCCGGCTTCTTGGCTGACCTCTGACTCCACATATGACACAGCTTACGTCATACGTTGAGTCCAAAGTTATAATTTTTACATTGTATTTAAAAAAATTTTTTTTTTGTTACAAAAACCCATCGATCTGCTTCAGGGAACATGCGATAACTCTCTGAAGGTGTATAGGTTAGTTTTCCGATGCAGTTCTTGTGAATATATCCAATTTATGGAGCTTCAAAATAATGGTCACCATCCACCAGCATTACTAAGCTTGGAAGGCCAGGATAAATTTTTTAAAATCTCAGACTGTGTTCGTCTGAAAGAAGAAAGTCATATACACCAAGGATGGCTTGGGGTTGAGTAGATTATGGCGTAATTTTAATTTTTTGTGAACTATTCTTTTAATTGCACTCATTCTTTTTGCGTGTGCTCAATCTGGCAACCCGCATGAGCATCCAGCCTGAGTATGAGGAGGCAGGAGAAACAACTCTCTCCAATATTCTGAATTTGGACTCAATTGCTAGCTGTCATTTTTATATACAGAAACTTTAAATATTTTGTGATGTCTGGCCTGATGTGTACAGGAGAAGAACTTGAGATGTGCATCTGTATAAAGTAGCATTCATTTTGTTGCCTCGAACAAACTAATTAGCAGGACAATCCTGCTGGAATAACCTGAGGTTAAGTGCCTTGTTCAAGGGCACAATGGTTCATTCTTCTAGTTATCATTTCTGACCTTCATTTAGTACATTATCTCACACTATTGGATATTTATAAGCACTGGAAAAAACGTACAGTACGGTACACCATTTATTAATTCGTGGCATTCTGCAGCTCCAGCATGTAAAGCATGTTTCTAACAATGCCGATGATATGGGTTTGATTCCTATTTGCTCACCTTGAGAACAAGTAGAAAGAGCAGAGTTGCACTGAGCTGGGTCAGAACCTGGTTCTGCTGAGCCAGAGGAAAGAAGTTCGTAAAAGTATCCCGTTGCTGTAGAAATGACCTCCACTGGTGGGCGGACAGTACAGAGCGGCTCAGATGCAGCGAGGCCACGCAGATTGCCAACAGCAGACTGCAAACACTTGCTATGTTCCACAAACACAGGAAATAGCCACGCCCTTGTTTCCAAGCAACCACGCCCTCACGTGCAGAGAAATAGATCACAAAGACCAGCAGGAGGAGCTGTGAGAGA
The DNA here is from genome assembly GCA_032359235.1 of Enteromius mattozi. NCBI lineage: Eukaryota > Metazoa > Chordata > Actinopteri > Cypriniformes > Cyprinidae > Enteromius > Enteromius mattozi. The sequence goes on from JAUMHE010000042.1 coordinate 21,986,725, forward strand.
AAGAGAGAACTTAATGAACCTCTGCCTTTGTTTAGACAGCAAAAAATGACTGATAATAGGATCAGCTACCAAAAGCGTTTTGGTATTGGCCAACATTACCGTGAGGAACAACGGCAGGTCCATGCCGTGACTGAGCGTGTGGAGGCTGCAGGTTTTGAGGTCCAGACTCAACTGAGCACGCTCAGATACAGGAAACTCCAGCAGGAACGTGAAGACAGCCAACAGATCAGTGTTGATGTTATAGAGGGGAAACTCCACGAATAGAGCCCTGGTCCTGAACACAAACACACAAAACATCAGACTGTATCATTCTTTACAGTCTATCAGACTACTGGAAAATAAAATATTGTATTCATATTTGTGCCATGCAATATAGTAATTAAGAAATCAATAATAAAAAAAACAATGAATATAATATAATTTTTTATTTATTTATTTTTTTTAAATGTATTGCCAAAAACAAACATATATATAAATCTTTAAATAAAGCAATGAATGACCTAACTGAGCAAAAACAATCATCTAATGTAATGTAATATAAAAATTATACACAAAAAGATTACGATATACATTTGAAAATATATTATAACATTTTGCTTATTAATCTGGTAAGCAATATTTTGTTTTATTAATAAAAACAATGACAAATTTTTTTTTAAATAAATGATCTGGTAATCTAGCAATTATTAAAAAAATAATTCTCATTAGCTAATCATTTTATCACTAATAAGTGGTAATACATTTTAGCTCAGTTTTAAGAAGCCAATTTTCCATATTTATACACCTTATGTCTGAGGAAATTGATTTGATCCATTTCCTTGAAGGTCTATTGTGTGGTGCAAATGAGTGTGCAATAAATAGTCAATATAAAACAACTTTCCTTCCAAAACAATTTCCTCCTTCTCCAGTCTTTTTTTGAGCATCTCCTTACTGACTGATTAGTATGTATTGGCTGTATACATCAGTGTGTGTGTGAGTTTATACTCACAGCGGGTCGAGCCACTGGTGTGTGTTGAGTTGTTTGATCAGAACTCTGGAGTCCTGCACGGTCCTGCTGAGATCCTGCACGAATCCAGCGCTGCTGTAGACAGACACCTGCCCCCAGTGCCACACACTGCACACACATCAAACCTGCATGAGAATCTCACAGACATGCGGACAGACATCAGAGGGCAGGAGAAAACAAACACAACCCCTGAACCAGAAGACATGGTCCAAGGTCAGCCTGGGTCATGATTAATTCATATACAGATCTGTACTGACTGATCCAGGAGCCTGACGGCCTCCAGTTTATTTGACCCTTGTATTCCAGAACAAAAAAAACATGAGATCAAAAGCCAAAACTGGATTTACAAGTGGTGTCATGGAATAACAAAGCTTCTTTAATCTTGTAGATTAAATTGCCTTGCCAAACGAAATACACCCTTTTCACTCATAACTGACATGTCACTCTCCTGTGTAAACATGTGATTCTCACCCGCTGCTCTGAGCTGTACTGATACTCCAGTTCTGCACCAATTCTGAGGTTGACTCCGCCCACCCGGCCGGGACACACCCGAACCACGAGGCTGCTGGGAAATAACCAGTGACGGGGCATTCTGGAAGACAGCAAGAAAGATGGAGGTCAAAGTTCATGAATGATTCCTGCTTTTATTATTTGTTTCCTAAAAATGTGTCAGTTTTGGGAAGGTCACTTTGGAAATGTAACAGGTTACAGATTACAAGATACCCTATTTAAAATGTAACAGGTATTTTGAAACATTAATATTTACATTAGAACAATTTAGATTTAAAGCACAGCCACCACAAAATCAGACTGTTTTTACTTTTCAGATCATTCTGAGGCTAGATACAGATATAAAGTCATCATAAGCAATAGTTTTATAGCTATGATAGTGTTTTCAGAAATCACTGACACGCACCAAACAATGGCATGGAAAAAGCAGATAATCTTAAAGGAATAGTTCACCCAAAAATGAAATTTCTGTCATCATATACTCATCATATACTGTCATCAAGGACTCAAGTACTTCCAAATCTGTATGAAATTGACATATTTAAAAAAAAATTGTAACCAGGCTGTTTTGGGTCACCATTGACTTCTATAGTTTTTTTTTCTACTATGGAAGTCAATGGTGACCAAAACATATTTTGAAAACTTTTTTTTGTGTGTGTGTGAAAATATTCAGATGTAACCCCCTTTGTAATAATTATTATTTTTTTAAGCAACTGTGATTTGTTGTATTTAAATGATGTAATTCAGATACATGTAACCAGTTACTCCCCAACACTGAATGTATGCAGAGAAAGTTAAAATGAACAAAGTTTGTTGGTCACTGACATGTATTCTGAGCCTCTCTTACTCATCCACCTTATATGAATGTGTGTCTTTGAGGAAAAATCAATTTCAGGCAGAATGAAACGCTCAGTCTGACATCAGCGCTGCTTGAGCACTCTTTGTCGATCTTATTGTTCTCTGGAAAATGAAAGAACATTTCCTCCATCTGCGAGTGCTGACCTCTCAATAACAGGAATGAAATCACACACACTTTCTTTATACAGCCTTATGCAAATCGAGGAGCATAGGACCAAAAAAAGTAATAAAGGCAAAAAATGAGGCTCTTTAGGTATGTAATGCTTTCCTGACACAACAATATTCTGCTTCAAACTCAGCATTTTGCTTAGACACTAATGCCTTTGTTATTTTTTTCCGTTCAGTTTGTCCACTAACAGTGCCGTTGTTACCTTGCTTGTGAGAAGTCAAGTTGTTTTTAAGTTGATGTTAAGGATAAAGTTGTTAGAGTAGCGCTAACTGCATTAGCACGTATGTTAATGTGTGCTTCTCTGAGGGAGAGAGAAGAGTATGTGCTTGGGTTACAAAAAAAAGTTCTTTTGTGGCAAAACATGGAAATGAGCTGTCGTTTTTATCATATTGATTACTATATTTATTTGTTTGGCCAGTGTCGT
>JAUMHE010000042.1:21989791-22007990 GCA_032359235.1 Enteromius mattozi
TCTGACATTCAGTTTGGAGTTCAGGAGATTGTCTTGACCAGGACCACACCCCTAAATGCATTGAAGCAACTGCCATGCGATTGGTTGATTAGATAATTGCATTAATGAGAAATTGAACAGGTGTTCCTAATAATCCTTTAGGTGAGTGTATTTATGCTATATGTATTATTGATTACAATATATTTCTCTATATTTTATTGAAGCAGCGGTGTTTATGTGGAGGTGGAGCACCTGGCTGAGCTCTCAGCTGTCGGAGGCGGGCTCGACCTATCAGCAGACTGCCCGTCTTCTCCATGAGGTCAGGTCCATCCAGTAACCGTGGTAACAGGGAATCTGAGAGCCACGGCCAGACATCTTCACGTCTGCAAACAGGAATCAGACAAGTTAGAGACGTGTGTGTGTGTGTTACAAACGGACTGTGACGCTTAGAGAGGCTCATGGTGTGAAACAGCAGCCACCTGTCGAAAACACTACATCAGCATACTGTCAGCTCACCTCCTTCTGTCTGATCTCATACATCAACACACACACACACACTTGACTGCATGGAGTCTGACCCCACAGATGGGTGAACAAGAGAAACAAGACAACACAGAAAGACTGTCTCAGTGTGCTGTTGGGCATGACTGAGCAGGACCATATCCTGAAGAACAATATTAGTTTGTTTCTGCTTGCTATTTTAATACTAATATTATTAAGACTATTATTAATGTTATAAAAGCTTATTCAAAATAATAATATAATATTATTAATATAATATTGTTATTAACCTAATTAAATATTCATATTTATTTATAGTCACACTGATATCAATACTGCTATTTATATCATTTAAATAATAATAATAATAATAGTATTTAAAAAAATAATTGTTATTTATTAATATTAAATTTGAATGAATATTAATTAGAAATTGCATAATATTTATCAGAAAAGGGAAGTTTGTCAGGATAATGCTTGTCACACTTGTTGAGTGTGTGTGTGTGCACATGTGTCTGTGAATCTGTGTGTGTGTGCGTCTGTGTCTGTGTGACACATCAGGACATAGATATAATGACATGGGTATGACATAGGTATTACAAGGAGAAGGTGACTTTACAGGACATTACACTATGTCCCTACTTTTCAAAACGCTAATAAATCACAGAATAAAGTTTTTAAAAAATCTAAAACTGCACAAAGTTTCCTGTAAGGGGTAGGTTTAGGTGTAGGACAATAGCACATACAGTCTGTACAGTATAAAAACCATTACGTGTGTCTGTGAGTGTGTGAGGTACCTGCTGATGTTGTTGAAGTGTTCAGAGAGGAAGTGCTCCTGTAGTTGAGTGTGGAGTCGCAGGCGATGGGCGTCTTTGTCCACGTCTGCGTAGTTAAGCAGTAAAAGCACCAGCAGGAACAGCATGTAGAGCAGGAAACCCTGTCAATCCCACACAAAACATCTATTATTCAGACACCCACACCTTCACATTCACATTCACGAGCGGAGCGAAACATGCGTCAATCACAGCTCAGAGACTCTAACGAGCAGAAGCCCGCTCCTGTCCAACAGTTTCCCTCACAGTCGGCCTGGCAATCACAGCCATGTTAATGGAGCACAGTGAGTATGTCAGCTGTCAGCCATCACAAAAATATCCTCAGTGGCTTTATAACAAGAGCTAATGCTGGAGTTGAAGCTATTTTGAAGCTAACAAAAGACTTCTAGGAAAACTATAGAGTTATGACAACTTTGAGGCGTTAATGGACTGTTGACTGAAATGAGTTCTGTACCTTCAGCATGGTGTGCAGCAGGCGGACCTTACGCGCCTCCTCTCGAGCCTGAGAGAGAGCGAAACCCTGCGGAGGACGCACTCGAGGGATCCTCTGAACCACTCTCTCCACACGAGGACAGTCCACCAGAACATCCTGCTCCTCAGCTCTCAGACGACCCACCACCAGAGAGAAATACAGCCCCTCCAGCAACACCTGAACACAAACACACACACAGCCAACACAGCTGAATTTATATGTCATTTGTGTCATCCACGCAAGTTATTTAAAACATTAATGAATATTAATAGCAATAAATATAGAAAAATGTTCTTATTTATTAATATGCACATTGATATCAATATTGATAAGAATATTAATATTAATACATGATTAAACATAACTATACATTATAATAAACTATTATTATTAATATATATTATGTAAATAATAATAATTCCTAATATATATATATATATATATATATATATATGAACTTTAAAATATCAGTTAGAAAATTATAGTAATGTTCATTGAAAAAAACTAAAACTTGAGTTAAAAAAAAAACGTATTGTTCACATTGATATTAATATTATAGATTATCATAAACAATGAATCAAGATTAATAGCATTCAAAATACAAGTTTTTGTTTACATTAAATATGTGTGTACTGTGTGTATTTATTATGTATATATATATATAAACACATGCATGCATATATTTAAGAAAAATATGTTATGTTTATATATTAAATATATTTATGTATAATATAAAAAAATAAGAATATGAATATATAAATGTAAATATTTTCTAAATATATACTGCATTTGTGTGCATTTACATAGTAAATATACACAGTACACATTATATAATGAAAACAAAAACATATTTTGGATGCAATTAATCGTTTGACAGCACTACATAAATCATAATAATATAAATACAAATAATTAAACTTAAATATACATGATAATTCATTAATTATATGTAATGAATACATTATTCATTTGAATGATAATAATCAATTAGTTAAATATTATTATATATTAATATTACTTAGAAATGTATAGTAATATTTACAAATAAAAAAGTTTGTAGGCTTGTTAAAGGTCTCGTGGAACTTATTTTACACCGTTTCATTTTTGCAATGTGTACATATCAACATGAATACTAGTGGCAGTGGTTTACGAACAAGTCAAAAAATGACAAAATGGAAAATGCTGTTTTTAATGCACAATCTCTTAGGTTCACTACTAAAACTACAAAACAGACTGAACCTTAAAAGTCAACTTCAGAGAAGATGAACAAATTATTATTTGACACACATTGATTCATTTTTATCTCTACCCCCCCAAAAAAAACTAAATAAAAAGCACATAAACCAGCGTGTGCTTATGTTTAGGTGTGCAGACTGCTGTTGTGTGTGTATGTACCTTCAGAGGTTCAAGAATAAGGAATGACGACAGGAAACTGACAATACAGGAGATCAGCCACATCAAATCCACGCCCTCGCTGAAGCCCCGCCCCAGCCACATTGATAGACAGCTGGACAGGATAAGACCCACCCAGCTGGCCCACAGAGTAGCCAATCCGCACAGAGGAGGAAACGGCCTGGGCTTACACACATCCGTCACCACTGAGAGAGAGAGATACACACACATCACACAGGAGTTCAGCTGTTTGTGTCTCTGTCTGAGGTAAAAGTGCTTTTAGTGTGTGTGTGTGTGTACCTGTGCGTGAAGTAAAGGCAGTTTTGGGAGGGTCTCGTCTAAATGTTCCACACGACACAGGTTCATTCATCTTTTGCAGAAGTATCACCTCAGTCTTATCACCGAATATACTGGAGCTAAACAAACAACTTTCATTCAGCAAGCACACATTAAACTGATCACAAGTGACACGAAAGACCTTCGCAAAGTTATGAAAGATTTCTATTTCAAAGAAACTTTCTGTTCATCAAAGGATTCTGAAAAAGTATCACGCTTTCTACAAAAAATGTTAAGTAGCAAAAACTTTCACCATATAATAATATGCACCTTTATTAATAATAGAACACAAAATCAATTATTTAATTTAAATTGTAATAATATTTCACAATAGGACTGCTTTAACTGAGACATTTCAAAAACATAAAAAACCTTTTGAACGATAGTGGATATGCTGTAAAACGTGTTTAAGCAGACTTTTAATCAGGCGTTCATGCACTTGAAAGTTGATCAATGCATGATTCATAAAACAAAAAAACCCAGATGAGCACTGAAGAACAACCACCAAATTTAGGATGAATCTGACACCATTTTATTCATATACATGCTGCATTTAATATACTGCAGCTGTTCTCAAAGCACCACCCAAAGGACACCCTGTTTATAGACACCCTGAAGTTCAGACGAGAAGCTGTGGTGTGACTTACAGATCACCCACGTCACTGTCCGTCTGAGACAGCAGCTGTCCATCAGCCAGAATACGCTTGATTAGATCCTCATCTGTCAATCAAAACCAGCATCCAATCAACAACCAGCTCTACTCTTCTGGAACATGCACTAAGTACGTACTTAAGAGCTAAGTATGCAAAAATAAACAACAGAGGGTTGCAGCGAGTCACCTGAGGAAGAGAAGTACTTGTTCCTGTGGCTGTTGTCGCAGACGGTGTCCTCCTCGTCGGGACTGAATGGAATATCCACACCCAGATGTCTGCTGCCCTGACCTCTCTTGAGCCGAGGCGGGAACACCGGCCCCATCTCCACAGACGGGTCGGTCAACACATCCGGCCAATCACAGTCAGGAATGCTCCACCTCTGAAGACTACAGCAGAAGATTCAGTCTGATTCACTCGCTCATTCTCTCTTGTGCTGACTCACATTCAATCGTTCAGACTCTGATTCATTTATACTCATTCACTGACTCTTTGATTCACTCACAATCAATTCCTACACTACCTACATCATTCATTCATTCATGCACTCACAAATAAACTCTTGAAACTGATTCATTTATACTCACTCATTAAACCATTCAATGACTATTTGATTCACTTAATGCATTCACTTTTACATTCGTTCAGTCATTCACTCAGTAACTCACTGACTCCAATCAATCAAACTCAATCTATTTGATTCACTTTCTGAATCATTCTTTCATTCAGTTGTTTCCTCACTCATTGACTAATTCACACTCATTTGTTCAGTCATTCACCGACTCTTTGATTCACTTACATTGTATTCAGTTTCTGAATCATTCACTTATTTAGTCAGTCACTCACAAACGTATTCAGTCTGATTCCTTCATAATCACTCGTTCACTGACTTGATTCACTCACACTCACTTTTTGAACGATTCATTCACTTATTCAATCGTTCACTCACTAACTCGCTCAGTGAATTGGTAACTAATCCTTTAATCAGTACCTTTTATTAAATGAATTTAACAAAGCAGTAATTGTATTTCATCAATGGTTATTCAACAAAAGAAAAATACAATTAAATAAATAAAACAAAAAACAAGCACATACACTACTCAATACCAGTTTATTCACTCCAGTGTTATTTTGTTATTATTTATTTAATATTATAGTATGCATTAATGTTTTGGAGTAGCTTTTTAGTTTTAATTTTTCAAGTTTTTGTATTTTTAAGGGTTTTTTTTCTTCAATATTTTTATTTCAGTTTAAGCTGTGTGTTGTGTGTGTATGTAAAGGGTGTTTAGCATCCTGCAGGTCTGTCTCTAATGAGCTGTGCTTTAGCGCTTCGGTGACCTCATGCTTACCTCTTAGTGGATGGCGTGGGCAGGTCAATGTTGGTCTCCTCTGAGTATGTCTGCAGAGAGAGAGAGACAGAGAGAGAGAAACAGCAGTGAGCTCATTCCTCTGCTGGAGCACACTCAGTTCATCTCAGGATACGAGTTTGCTGCTGAATGTGTGTATTTATATATATATATATATATATCAGCTCATGCTGCTGTGCTTCACATTCGCTCGCCTCACAGTTCACGGCTGGAATCTAAATGGAGCTTCTTTTCTCAGTTTTGTACCTCATACTTCTTTTGTCTGTCAAAAAAGCGGCCTGGAAATGTGACATTCGGTGACGGCTGTGACAGACTCGACTGCAGCACGTTCAAATGTTATGAAGACGACAAAAGCACCTTTCAAGACATTTTCAAACCATTTAATTTGGCTTGTCCTCCGACCGCACCGCAGAGAAATGGAAACAAATCAGCTATGAATGAAAAAAAAAATTATAACAAGGTCTTTGCCAAGGTTTCTCTCGGCCTTTTTGTTTTTGTGCATCAATTGGAGCGTGCAAACAAAGTATTCGGCGAGCGCATTTCAATTTATATCTCGTGAAAGGTACGAGAGAAACACAACTGGGTCTCTGTCAGAATAAATCAAAATACATATATTGTATTCTCCCTTTGAATAACAGATAGACCCACATCAGAGTCTCTGTGTGCTTTAATCCCAGAGGTTCAGCAGTGCTCGGGTCAAACTCACAGAGGCTGTCAAGAATTATTTGCATTATTTGGATTGTAAAGTATTTATACATTAATGCTAATTCACAATCCAAAGCAGAATCATTTACTACAATGAGAGTCTAATGAAAGTCATCAATCACTGTAATGTAAATGTACATATACACACGCTTTAGCTAATACTTTTGTCCAAAGTAACTTATACTAATAATATTTACAGTACACACTGCTAGAGTTTAGCAAAGAACTAGATTATTAAACAATGTAGAAAAGGTGAAAAGAAGAGAAAGAGAAAAGGAAATAAATAAATAATTAAAAATACTTTTTATAAAAACGTATAAATAAAAATTAAAAAAAAAAAATCAAAAATATGAAAAATTAAGGAACGGATAGAAATATAAATGTAAAATATAACAAAATATAAAAACAAACTATAAAATAAATGAATACATAAAAATAAGTAAAATAAAGAAAAAAGTAATTAATTAAGAAATATAAAATACTTTATATAATTCTTCATGATATAAACATTAATTATTTAATAAAAGAACAAATATGTTTTCTTCCCCACACACTTGTGCAGATAGTAAGTGTTTTGTAAAAGGAAATGATGCAGAACAGAAATGCAGAGAAGCTATGCTAAGTAGGCTGTTAACACCAATAATAAAATTTTATACCTTATGATACTTTATATATAAATGTATACAAATTAATTAATAAAACAACAAATATAAATCTATTTATAACCAAATAACAGATAAACAAAACTTCTAAACAAACTAACAAATACATAAATACACAGTTTTGGTTAGTTAGTTAGTTAGTAGATAAGTATCGTGCTTTCTGTTTGTGTAGAAGTGGAATTGACAGTTAAGTACTTCTCCAACAGGATTTGAACGTACCTCTCCAGGAATGCCATTCAGCATCAGAAAAGAGCTTCCTGTCAGTGAGTTATCCAGGAAGTCATCGATCTCTAGAGACTCCTGGTCCACCTGAGGAGGAAGCTGCTCCACAGACACCTGAGCGTCATTAACAACAGAGAAACAGCCTTTCAGTTACCACGCTGCTGCAGTGATGTCTGTACAGATGATCGTGTGTGTGTGTGAGAGAGAGAGAGAGTGAGAGTGTGTGTGTGTGTGTGTGTGTGTTTGAGTGGGAGTGAGACAGAGAGAAAGAGAGGGTGGGTGTGAGTGAGTGTGTGTTGGTATTCGTGGTTTATGGGGACACAAATTTGTTGAATGACATGGGTACGACAGAGGTATTACAGTTTGAAGGTGGTTTATGAGGATGGTTGCTGTGATTTTACCAAGTAAGACATGATCCCGGATCAACATTACTGTCCAGAAATATAGACTTATCCCAATTTCTACCCCTTAACCTAACCCTACCCAAAATTGGGGATCGACCTGTGGTTCTCATAAGGAAAAAAGATTAAAAATAGTAAATGATGTTTATCTGAAAGTGTAAGAATGCAAACAGGTTTTGTGTAAGGGGTAGGTTTAGGGTCAGGGTTGGGTTAAGGGATAAAAAATATCATTTGGTCAGTATAAAAGTAATAGTCTATGGAAAGTCCCCACAATTCACAGAAACAAAAATGTGTGTGTGTCTCACCTTGCTGCGGCTGAGTCTGAACAGACAGAAGATGATCAGGTAGATGGGATAGACCAGCAGACAGCTCACAAGCCCCGCCCACAGCGTCTCCACATTCAGCGAGACCAGAGCAGACACCGGCGTAGAGCTACACACACGTTACGCACACATTAATCATGTCTTATATAGAGATCGGTCTATGTAAGTGTAAACACAAGAGACTGAGTGTGTCTGCTTCACCTGTTGCCGTAGGAGACGGTGCCGTACCACACGGCGTTGGCCAGCATACAGAGCTGCATGAGCAGAGCGCAGCAGGTGAGCCGCTGCAGGCGTGTGAAGGGGCTTCGCGGGGGCCGCTCCCACAGAGACAGCCACACGTGACTCTCACACACGGCCCTCTGCAGCTCCCAGCACAGCCGCCGCGGCCGCTCGCGCAGCTCCGCCTCCTCTGCACACAGGAAACACAGAGTCAGCCGCAGGAAGCTGCCACGCTCCTTCATTCATTTGTGTGCAGTGAGAGATGTGTTAGTGGAACACGAAGCAGAAGTGAACACTTGCTGTACTAAGTAGGCTAACTAGTTAATAATAATACCTACCTATAAGCCCACTCCAACTGAGCATCGTTGGGAGCTATACATTTCAAATAAAGTACACAAAAGTATTTATCTTCTAGAATTTAAACATAGCATTTTTGTAAATTTACACAATTAAATGTTAGTTTTTCAAATAAAATAAAAACGAATTATTTGAAATTATTTATTTATTTGTTATTTTTACGCTGTATTATACATTTATGTTAATATATATCATTTTTTTATTTATATATTTACATTTATTTTATTATATTTAATACATATAGTTTTTATTTTTGTATTTTACATTTTTTAAATTTTGTAATTTACTTTTTTATTTTAATATAATTTTTTATTAATTGTTCATGTTAAACTATATTAAAATAATTACACACACACACAAACACATATATATTTTAATTATTTTAATTATTACATACATGCTCACACACACCCTAAAATCCATATATGATGGCTATTTAGTAATAAAATGTTATCATAAAAATATTTAATAATTTATCTAACATTCCTTCTTTTATACTATTTTCTATATATATTAATATAAATAAATATTTTACATGAATACAGGTGAATACAGTTAGTTTTTCATTATGGAGATATAAAGGGCCTGTATTTGGTTTACTGTCCACTAAAACTTAACTCAACTTAACTTCCTTAATTTCTTAAAGGATTATGTTTTGCTCTTACCTTTATTCATTCTATGAATATTCATGATTTTACTAATCTAATTCCAGCACCAACCAATCACAACAGGCATTGTATCTGTGGAGGCGGGGCTTTACCTGAGGCTTCCACCTCTATCTCGACTCTGCCGTCTGTTTTCTCATTGTCGACCGAGAGCCATTCCTCAACCAGGAAGAAATAAGTGCTGGCCGTCTGCAGGTCCTTCACCAGGACGTACTGGAGCAGCCATGCAGGAGACAGACCTGAGACACAGAGACACAGACAGGTTTATCCAGATTGATCTGCTCTGCTCCACACTGCTGGTGCTGTTCATGTCCGAGCCGCACCTTTGTTGTCGTGCCACACGCGGATCTTCAGAACGCTGCCCAGGCTGCTGTCCGAGGCCATGTGGAAGATATCCAGGCTGTTTCGAGTGAACGCACCAATGCTGTCCAGGTGTCTGTGTCCACTGCGGCCCTCGCTGCCGTGAAGACTGATGCCCACGTGAGCTGTGGTCCCTGCAGCACAATAATATATATTGATATAGCTTTAAATAAGATTTTTATCCCATATCAAAATTCTTGATGCACTGCAGATTTCAACTTTTTTTTTTTACCAATTTCAATATCACAAAAGATAAAAAAAATAAATATTAAAAAAATATAAAATAAAAAAAAGCTTGCTGAAGACAAGTAAACAGTAAAAACAAACAGGCTACAACAGAACAAATATCATAAGAAATCGACCTACTTCAAAAACTTAAAGCACTAAATAATATTATGATATTATGAATACTGAATGGTCTCCACTGTATGAAACAAAACACTACTGTCGTCAATGGAGACCAGAAACTGCTTGCGATCAATTTTCAAAGTAGAAAGAAGAACAAATAAATTCATAAAGGTTTAGAACAATTTGAGTTTAAGTATATGATGACAGCATCTTACTTTTTGGGTGAACTAACCTTTTAAGATCTCATCATCCATGATCTCAAGGGCCTAGTCTATGCTTTAACGTATCCTTCAATAGTAACGTTCATTTAAGACACAAAAAAAACTGTGTTTAGGAGGATAATTGCTAAGACGATCATTTTTAACACATAACGGTGTATTTGAACATCTAAGCACAATGAGTGAACAGTTTATTCAGTCGCAATACAAGCAGGTGCGCACCGCACGAAATCAGGCTGAAACTGTTCTATGCATGAATTTACCAGAATGAAATCTGCCGCTTTGCTTATGTATATTATCGGGTGTGGGGGCCTCAACACAATAACTTTATGCCAAGCTGTAAATAGTTAATTTACCCCTTCACAACTTAAGTGAATAATTACTGAACCGCAGAGGCATAATATGCAGGTTTGAATATGTATTCACGGACCGAAATTTCATTTCGTTTCTTTATTAAGTTCATTTAGAAACATGATTGGAACATTTCATATTTGTTAAATTTAAGTTTGTTTGTTTTATAAATACCAAGTGGCCAGAGCAAGACACTGAGTTGTAAGTAATAAGTAAATGTTTGATCAGTTTAGCCATCTCAAATAAACACTGAATCGCGCTTAATGGAGGCACCAGTGCGATCACATTTTTATTTATTTTTTAAATAAGAGTGGAAAATTAAAACACCCTCATAAAGGGCAGAGTATACATCATTTGGAACTGCAAATAGTTTTATTTGTGTGCACTCACTATATCAAAAAAAAAAAGTAAATCTTAATCGCCAGTTAATCTACCCCACAGCCAATCACGGGCCCCTTCCTTAAGCTTAAGCCCCGCCTAGCCCTGTGGTTAATGTGGCCTTGCAGACAATAGCCTTTTGTGGGCATTAATTCTCAGTGAGGGAGAATGATTGGATGGTTTCTTTCAGTTTAAGTGGACGTTCAGACCTTCCTAAACTACTGAAGATCTGTGAAACACCCGCATCTCACCTGCTCCGTAGGCCCAGCCGGTCTTGACTTGGATCTCGTACTTGTACAGGCCGTCCTTCCCACACAGCGGCACCACAGAGGCCCGTCTCAGGTCCATCTGATCCAGCTTGCGCATTATAGCTCCGGCCACGGCGTAACACAGCAGTCCCATCACACACACCAACACCACCACCAGACTACGAGTCACCGGACGCTCCTGACAGAGACCAGACACATGACACTGATTATCACTGTCCCTACAACCAGCTGACATCACACCACACCTCCTAAACTAAACGATGCACTAATTTTAAATTAAAATGTTTATATATATATATGGTGTGATATAATATATAATATACTATATGTGATAATAAACTTGCCTGGAAGTTTAATTAAAATCAAAATTAGTAAAATATAAATTAATAATTTGAATTAATACTATGTTTAGTATATATTAAATGTAAGAAAAACAGAAATATAAACATGGATTGAAATATTCTGGATAAAGGAAAGGCTGATTTTGAAAAATACTATAAAAATATATAATATAATATAATACCATATATTATATAATACAATGTAAATTAAAAAAATTAAATGTAAAATGAAAATATATAAAATTAACAAAACTGTATTTAAAAATAAAATTATATATATATATATATATATATAAAATGTAGATTAAAATATAAAAATAATAAAAATGTTTTAAATACATTTCATTTTTAAAAACTATTTTAAAATATATTTAATATACGTCACACATAGAGGTAAATAAATCTTTACAACAATATCCGGATAATATAGTATGATATAAAGATCAATGTTAAAAATAAAAATGCTTATAAAATAACTGAATATTTATATATATAGTAGTCATTATTTTAAGTGGATAAAAAGTTTATCAAAGTCAAGAATGCCTTTTGGTTTTAGGTTTTAGGAAAACTTTGCTCAAAGGTTTTGATCCACTTCAAATGCTGACTAGTGTATTATAAACTACTTCAAAGAATCATTGCTACTATGTCTGTACAGAATTAAAGTTCATTTTAAAACCAATTATTATCAGTATTCTGAAAAAGCAAATGTGGTCTGAGCTGAGCTGCTCACAGGGATGATGAAGGAGACGGAGTCTGCAGGAACGAAGAGGCTGGCGGCGAAAGCGGTCAGGTGATGTGTTCGACACACGGCTCGGCCCACGCTGGTCTCGGGGAGCGGGTCCATGCCATCCGTCTGCCACTGATTGGTGCTCTCACTAAAATACTGACACAGAGAGGTGAAGACGGCCACCTCCAGCCGGATCAGATCCGGGTCGCCAGCGTCGCAGCCCACCGTCACGTTTATGAAGTGATCACGTGTGGTGTCATAGGACCTGAGAGAGAACAGGCATTAGAAGAAAGGGCTCATCTATGTCTATTAGTGTGCCCGCTTTTATTTCATTGGCTGAAAATCAAAAACATAATTGACAAAATGAATAATTTAGAGTTTTCTATCGGACAGGAGGAGCCGCTCTCATCTTCACTGCTTATATTGATGAAGGAGTCACTCGGCAGGCTCTTCTGTGGAGGCTGATGTTGATTTTAACAAACAAAAGAGCAGAAGAGCCACTTCCAAACACTTCATTTATTATAGATGAACGGCCTAACATCAACAGGCACTTCCAATATTATAAAGCAGTGAGAAACATCAAAACATTAGCAAGAGCCGTACTTTGGAGACAGGAAGAAAGTGTAGAGTCGGTGGTCCAGGTCCTGCCCCCGCGTCATATTGAGCGTGATGCGTTTCCTGTCAGTGCTGTTGTATTCATTGGGCCATTCGGAGGTGTGCAGATAAGCAGTGATGAATGGATCCAATTCCCACTTCTCTGGAGAGTCTAAGGACGAAGTGACGAAAAGAAATAGGTGTTAAGAGATAAAAACAAGAAGCACTCAAAAGGAGGAAAAAATGTAAATGCTATTTCCACTCCAATGGGGAGAAGTAAAACTGACTGACAATACATTACTATTAGATGACTAGTTGGTTTGTTTGGCTAAGCTTCAATGAATCTGGAGGGTTTCCTGAACGAAAACTTGAATAAAAATTAATATAGCTAAATTGCTATATTTAGCCTTCACAGTAGATCATATAAATATTAAGTGAAAATTAATAAAAGTGAAACACTAAAGTTACTAAACCGAAAAACAAACAAACAAACCAAAAAAAGCTAAGCTGAACTATTTCTAAAAACAAAAAACTAACAAAAATGACAAAAGTATATAGCAAATTTACTAAAACAAAGTACAATTAAATAAAAAATAAAAGCTCTTTTAAAATAAGAAAAAACAACTATAATAATAAATAAATAATAATAACATTATGACAAGGTAATGTCTTTTATTAATCAAATATTGTGTGTTTATTCATTTATTTACTATTGGATAAATAAATCACAGATAAATAATATTATAATAAAATAATATTTTTAAATAATTAATTATTTATAATTTTACAAAGTAATATTTAAAGACAATTTTTGAGCAATGACCATATTTAAGGCAATTATTTAATTTCAGAAACAACACATTACCTTTATAATAAGACACCTGTGATTTTTTTTTCCAAACAGTATAAAAACGTTTTTGCCACAGTTAGTAATTGCTTTTGAAGGAGTTTCTTGCTCTCAGGGGCTCCCCCTTATGTTGTGCGTCTTACCGTCTAGTACGGTGAAGTTGAGCTGGACGTAGACCCCCGCCTGTTTGTTGGTGTTCCTCGTGCTCACCCTCACCACGATCGAGCCACAGCGGCTGATGTTCTCGGCTCCCGCCGGTGGCAGGACGGCCTCCAGTGCATTCCCGTCCAGCCCAGCCATGCTCCCATTATTAACAGTAACTGTTATGGCATGGCTGTCGTCCAGGTCCGAGATGGGAATCTGCGTGCCGTTCACCGTGCGAAACTCCATGGATGCCACCTCCGTGGACACTGTATAATTGGCCACGTAGTTGAACGGAAACGGATTGGGCTCCACTTGAAAAAGCAGCTGCACGATGCCATCCTCGCTGCTGGGTGCCAGAGCACCCCCTGCTGCCCGTCCCAGACTGCTGTTGAAAGCTCGCGGGATGGAGAAACGCTGGCACTCTTGCGCGTCGCTCTCACTGTAGCACAGCAGGCTCTGCGGGTCAGCCCGCTTCCCAGCGGCGGCGATCTCTGCCCCGCGGAGGATCAGAGGCTCCTCGTTCAGGACCCGGCCCAGCATGAGGATTCGCATGAGTACAGAGGACAGGGTATAGGCTTTGGCGGCCACCCGCAGCGGGTGATGCTGCTGCTCCTCTAAGTCGTGTTCCTCAGCCTCCGGGGGAGGAGAGGAGGCAGCCTGGCTCACCTGCTGGATCAGGTCACCTGTGGGAAGAGACAGTGTGGTCTGATTACTGACCGGATCAAAAACCAGCAGGAACAGGATCAAAGGCTCCATGAGAGACCAAAAAAGAGTGATATAAGTGCTACAAGACTGATTAGAATCAGATTTAATGTTCAAAAAACAAACAAAAAGTTATACAATATTTTGAGAAATCAATTGAATTAATTGTAATTAATCATACAAACAAAATAAAGATAAATCAAATAAGGATAAATAAAAACTATTTTTGTGGCAGATAGCCTAAGTCATATAATATAATAAAATATAATATAATATAAAAAAATTTAATTTGAGTAATATTTAATATAAAAAGAACAGATGATATGTAATAATTATATATATTTTATGAATTAAAATAAAAAATACTCTTCAGAAAAACAGAAATATGAACATCATTTAATCAGAAAGTTAATAAAAAAATTTTTAATTATTAATAATTAAATACAGGTTAGGGGTATTTTACTCAGAAATATTCTATTGTATTTTCTTTAGAATTAATTAAACTGAATTATTTGACAGCAATTTCTTACGTAGATTAAGTTCAGATAAGATTTAGTCAGAAAAGTGAAACATGAAAACATATACAATGTTTAAACAAGTGAACAATAAAATTTTCTTCCTCTGGGGTGGTTTGTTTGTTTGTGACTGTGTTAGCATAACATAGCCATGAAATTTATGATTGTGTTTGCTGTCTCACTGGAGTCTGAGTGTGTATGTGTGTGTTACCCATGATATTAAGGATGTTGTCTGCTATCTCAGTCGGGGTGACTGTGCCCTGTTTGGTGTCTGTCTGCAGGATCACTAACATCGACTCCAGTTTGTCCAGGGTGCTGTTCTGACACTCTTCACACACAAACTCTCGACTCACAGCCTGCAAATAAACACACACAAGACAGATCTTTTTAACTTCTTTACTGTGACGGGTCATGTGTCACATGTCTTTTGAAGTGCTTCAGGACTTCAGGTGTGAGAGAGAGTGTCGTCTCACCGTGCACTGCGCGAGCGCTGCAGATGTCTGCTTGATGTCACTGACGGTGTGGAGTTCCAGTGACGTTAGCGCTCTAGTGATGTTTCCTCTGACGCTTACACGATACTGACGCTCAGCCTCAGACACCCGCTCACGTCTGCGGGAGACACCCTGCTCATACTGACACACAGAAACACACCAGACGATGAGCAGACGGAGACAGACAGACAGACAGAGAAATTGAGACAGATAGACAGACAGATGGAGAAAGACAGGCAGACAAATAGAGACAGACTGACGGACAGAGACAGTTGGAGAGACAGACATAGACACAGACACAGACACAGACACAGACAGACAGACAGACAGACAGACAGAGAGAGAGATAGATAGATAGATAGATAGATAGGTGGATGGAAGGTGTCACCTCATTGAGGACGGTAATGAGGGCGAGTGAGAGCTCTCGTACTCTCTGTGAGTCTCCCTGGCGGAGCAGCTCTCTGAGGGTGGAGTTGGTCAGATTGCTGAGCCAGTGAGGGACACTGCTGAAGCCGTCAGGAAGCACCGGCAGCACCACCTCCATCGATCTGACACACATCACAAACCATTCACAGCGCTGCTAGCAAAAAACTGAACATGGGATGTCTTCCAGCCAAAATGTGTCTTACTTGTTGCAGGCCATGACTGTCGCCCCCTGGTGGTCCTCCACCATGACAATGGCAGTCACCTGGTACTGGGCCGAGCTGAAGCCGGGCGGCAGAAATGCCGAATGTTCTGGACTCGTGCCTTTATACACACAGAACTCCTCACAGTACACCTCAGAGCAGCGCTCCGCCAGCAGACTGTACACCAGCGGAGACTCTGCCTCGTCCATATCAGTGTAGCCTGAAAACCAGACGTGACTGTTTAGTGCTGCGTAGCATGAACAAAAATGTAAATCACTGTATTTTTCAAAACTATACCAGTTTAACGAGAAACTGGAATGAAATATTTTTTATGCATGATCAGGTTCATGCACTGATTGAGAGAGGAAATACTGCAGTAGGTTGGCTTGGAATTTTTTTTTTATTTGAACATACTTTAGCTTCATGATTTCACACTTCTATATGATAAACAGAGTAAAGAGTTATTCATATTTGGCACGCTGTCCGAGGAAAGGGCTCTGATCTCATAATTTTTTGGCCTGAACCCAGAGTACCTCCCTTAAAGGTTAGGATAAGACTAGTGAGGAGATGGGGTGGTGGAAGGATGCTGGAAAACTGCCAAGCAACAGAGGTAGGGCTGCTGTGTGTATATACACTTCTTTATCTTGCTAATTAGGTTGATTGCTGATTGTGCTCCTATTGTGTTAATTAGGTTAATTACCTGAATGTGCTCCCCCCGAACTTTCTACTACTAATAACAATATAAACCGCACTAAGGATTTATGAGTCGATGGGTTCCTCAATATTAATCACGTTGCCTCGAACTGATTTTATGAAATCAAAACGTGGTAATATATGAGCTCCAGCCCACTACCAGAGTTCTTAAAAGCTGAATTCCAATGGAATTCTGTTATTGTTAAAGGAAAATGCAACAAAGAATATCGTTGACATGTACAGCGTCCATTCAGCATGTCACCTAAGACTCTCTCTTTCTTTGCGTTTGCATGTGTGAGACAAAACGCTGGTGAGTCGTGTGTCCTTATAGTTTACATCCTTTTGGGCATCCTACATGCAGTCCTTCTCCAGTCTCACCTGAGCAGTTGAAGTGCACTCTCTCCAGCAGTGTGTGCACCTGGGGCCCATCCCCGTCCGCCCACAGAGAACACGTCCCTCCAGCCGGAGGTAGGTTGGGGTGGAGCTCGATATAGGCCACACCCTCGCGGTCCATGCTGTCATCAGTCACGTGGAGGCTGAATATGTAGGAGTTTCCATCGCGAAGGATGCCCTGTCGCAGGACCAGGTTCATGCTGTCGCTGCCCGTGGTGGTGGTGTTCAGATCCAGCACCAGCGTCTCGTTCCCTCCAGTCATCGCCGTCCACCGCTAAAAATAACAGATACATTTCCATTGAAAGTGAAGTTACTTGTGGCCAGGTATGGTGACCCATACCTGGAACTTGTGCTCTGCATTTAACCCATCCAACGTGCACACACACACAGTGAGAAGTGATCAACCACACACACACCGTGAACACAGTGAGCAGTTTCATTTTATATATTACTAGTGAAATATTTTTTTTTTAAATTATTAGTATTTTTTAAATAAAAAATGTATTTTAATACATTTATATTCACGATTAATCACATCCAAAATAAAAGTTTTTGTTTACATAATATATAAATATATATATATATATATACACACATACATATAGTAGACATTTTGAAAATATTTACATGTACTGTATATACATTTATATATTTATATGATTATATTTCATATTATATATATAAATATGCATATATAAACATAATTTTTTTTCTTTATACATGTATGTGTGTGTATTTATATACATAATAAATATACACAGTACAAACTCATATATTATGTAAACAAAAACTTGTAATTAATCGTTTGACAGCACTCATTTCCATTATTAATTAAATGCATTATGCAAAGTATTCAAAATGAAAATTATATTCATATTATTAATAACACGACTTCAAATGCCTATGTAGGAAAGTCAATGAATATTCATAATATATATATATATACATACACACACTTTTATGTATTTAAATGATTACTATAAAAAAAGTCAATGAATTTTCATATATATATATATATATATATATATATATATATATATATACATATATAAATATATTCAGATATTAATTTAATTTATTCATATAGTATATATTCAGAGATTTAAACAGATTGAAAC
>JAUMHE010000042.1:22015093-22029521 GCA_032359235.1 Enteromius mattozi
TATATAATAATATATTATGTAAAGAAAAACTTTTATTTTGGATGCGATTAATCGCGATTAATCGTTTGACAGCACTATTTTTTAGTAATGGTTTTTAGTTACTCTACAGTAAGCATTTCTTTAAAATTTCCAAACTCCTTTTATAGGTTTGACATTAAGTGTCTATTATTATTTTATCCCGATACTGATTTAACTGCAGTGACACACAACATGCCATTATGTTAAAAATAAATAAAACTTATGAAGTAAACGTGGTCTTCTTTTCAAAGGCTAATTATGCACTCTTTATAACATCTTGTTTACTATATTATTCAGTCTTTCAAGCAGACATATTTGTTTCTATAAAAAAAAAAATTGGTTAATCTTTAGGATTGCTAAGTACTAAGTGATTCAGTCAAGAGCAGTGAGTGATTTTACTTTTGTTGCTTGATAAACATCAGTGATTCAGACAATACCAACTAAATTAGGCTGCTATCCCTTTAAAAATGAATGCACAGGTCGGCGCCTGTAGCCTCATGGGCAGTGCACTGACATACAGCGCCGTTGTGCTTCGGGCGTCGCGAGTTTGCGTCCCGGCTCGCAGACCTTTCCTGATCCCATTCCTCCTCTCTCTCTCCCAATTCACTTCCTGTCAACTTTGATCTGTCCTATCTAATAAAGGCTAAAAATGCCAAAAAAAAAATGAATGCACAGATGCAATGTACTGATACATGTTCTTTCAACTGTTTACATTCACTTTAGACATATTCGACTCTGTTTTATAGTGAATGTGCCTCAAAACGGGCAATTTGACATCATTTTGTGTGTAATTCCCAGTTCGACAGTACTCGCGCACTCAAAAACCTTTCTTTGCCTTGAACTTGGTAGTTGTGTTGCTGTCTATGGAGGGTCAGAGAGCTCTCGGATTTCATAAAAAATATCATAGCATATATTAGCATCCGTCAAAGCAGTGAGTGAAACGAGTTTCATATACATTCTCATTCAAAACTCACGTATCATATCAGGCTTTCACATACAGCTTAATATTGTGAAAGGCAGAATGTAAATCGTGTTTTGATTTTCGTAATGAACCTTCTTTTTACCTGTTCGGGTCAGTTAATTATAGCTCAATTGAGAGTATACTAAATACAAATCAACATTTTGTAATGAAGGTGGGAAATGCTAACAATGAATAGCAATCACTCATAATTTTGCTCATTTGCATGTGCTGTATTGTTCTAGCTCACACTTTTCTATTGAAAGTATGCATATCAGGTAAAAGCATAGATACACCCCAGAAAAAGGCACGATTTCACATCTTGCAGGCCTGTTTTGAGTAATGAGGATGTGCTTTTGTTCATCATTTGTGGTCACGATCGCTAGAAACTGCAAACAAATGTTTCTTTTACATTAAAATCTGTTTACAGCCTGCTTTCCATGGGGCAGCAACAGCGTGATGTTAATTGCGGCATTCAAAATAGCCTGAGTTTTTGATTTAGGATAATTAGTATTCTATAATGAGCCTACTTTACATAGAAATAAGGCATGTTTGCAATGAAAAGAATGACAATGACTTCATTAAAACATGACACAGCTCTATTCAGTGCACTTTGAGGATGCTTACACTGGACTGTCGGTAGTTGTTGAATGAAATGCAGGGTTCGTGCATCCAATATTTTATTTTTAAAAGATTAAAATTAGATGTATTTTGGAATATAAAAGATCTGTATGCGAAATGGAGAAAAACAGCTGTTGATAAAATGACAAGAAATATTTGTACATGCCATATATTAAGTATGAATAGCTGGCAGTAATCAATAAGAGCATTCACCGTTTGGTTTGTGGACTCTGGGGTCATGCCTTCTTTGTTGACGGTCAGGCGAAAGGTATACTCAACATTTACTTCCAGTTCAAAACCAGGGATTACCTGAACCGGGTCACTCGGACCCAACCCGAAATGCAAGGTGGAGCAGTGAGCTGGACCCTGCAGGGTGAAGGTAAAAGACAGAATCACTGCAGATGGTAATTAATCCACTCATTTACCTGCCTCAGGATATATAAGACAAGAGCATAATCATCAAACAAGTCTTGGAACCTTTGTTGTTTAATGAGTTTACCTAATGAGTTTTCTAATAACATTTTAATCACTGACCATGACTGTGCATCCTGAATGCACATTTGACACCCACAAAGTGTACTTTTTTGTCTTAGTTTTGGACAATAAATTTACTGCATTATCATTTAGAACTTAAAAAATGTTGTTTTGAGATGCATTTGCTTAAAGAGTGCTTACGCTTCCTCTAAAATAAACGCCACCTGTTTTTTCTTTTATTTTATCATCTAATTCAATGACATTCATACATTTTAATGCAGCTAAGGAGTTATTTTTTGGTGCCAGTGGAGTTTGAAATATTTTATTATACTTAATACAATATTCCTCTGAATTTCTGTCAGTGATGAAATGTTTTAATAAAAAGCAGGAATCTCTGGCTCCCCTCTGGCAGTGATTCTGATAGGCTGGAAGAACTCTAAGGAATGCTGAGTTTATCCACAGCAAGATATGTAACTGATCTCAAGTATACACCACCCAAACATCCATGTTTGTGGCACATACTTCACATCTTTCCGAGCTGCTGTGTGCAAAGTTAAGCCTCTGGGTACTTGATGTCCCTCACATACTCAAACAACTCTCAAATTCACACATTAACATATCTGTTAAGTGCTTTTAGCTTTCAAATATGCCTATGAGCTCAGTGAACAAAAGCACTTGATTGTTCATTGTTTTAATGGGAATTACTCAAACTCTACAACCCTCTCTCAACCACAATGCTTATTTTACTTTTTCATCCACTGATAATTTTTAGGGGAAAAACTATCAAGTTGGATTGTTCAGCTTAAGACACTTGAGTACTGAATGAACAGTCATACATAACAAGGTGCGTCACATATCAGAAGCCTCTAAACAGCAACATTAGTTCTTAAATATATTGCTATTGAACAGATTAAGTGAGGAATGAATGAATGAATGAATTTTATAGCATTAATTTTATATACCTGTTACACATCAGACATGATTACCTTTGAGGTGCTCACACATTCCCAGTGGTAGTTGAGCAGGGACTGGTTTTCCGACTGGTTTGGGTCATATGATTGCTCGCCGCTCAAATGCAAATCCTGGGTTTTGGACCACACACGGTATGTGCCACCATCAATGATTGGCACCAGTTTTTTGGACATGACTGAAAATTGAATACATGCTGCCTTCCGTAGTGGTACCCCCTTATAGGACAGAGAAAAAACGAGAGTGTAGTTCCCAGCAGAAATCGACATCTTGGGCACAGAAAGTTGGAGCCTTCCGACGTTGACTTCTGTGGGCAGACGGACCTTAGATGGTGGTGGACCTTTCTTATCATCATCCTGACAACGAGGAGAGGTGAGGATCTCCCAGAGATACTCTACTCCATAGAGGCCACAGCCTTTTAAATTCACGTTGGCCTCTACCAAGGTTGGCTGGTAACGCCAGATGGCGAGTCGTGGAGCTTGAATGATCTGAACTTCTGGTTCGTCGCACTTTAGGACAGAGATGTTGACATTAACCTCTGCTGTGACCCAGCTCACCAGGTTACTGACGTTAACTCGTACCACATAGTGACCAGGATGGATGTAGATATGGCTAAGAGAAGGTGTAGTTGTGACAGCTGCAGAAGTACCATCCCCAAAGTCCCACTGATATGTTGCTGGAGTGGAAACAGGAGCGATTCCCACATGGAAGCTGACCGTCTTGTTTATGAAGGTGTCGCTTGGTTGAGCATCCATGGTGGCAGAACTGATAATATTCTGAACTCGTATAACCTTGGTCACATTTAATCCATTTAAAGAATTGAATGCTCTGAGGAATATGGTTAGATTGCCTGGCTGTTTTGGCACATATGTCGCTGACTTGCCAACTTGAGAGATCTTGGGACCATGATGAAGATCAAAGGTCCACAGAATGGTCAACGGCTCACGTGTTGTCGTGTCTGCTTCATAAGTTTTAGATACACCGACAGGTATAGCGGCATCACAACAGTTCAGTATAGTCAACTTGGTCACAGGATCCATGACTTCAATGTGTAGAGTCTTTCGTTCAGAACTCACTGGGTTGTAGGCAGTAAGGTTGACATAGTACTTGGCCACACTAGTGAACTGGTGAATGTACGTTTGATTGGTCAGGTCAACAGTTGCATCACCACTAATGCTCAGGATGAAATTAACAGAAGTTCCAGATGAGACAGATATGGTAAACTCAACATTTTCACCAACCGCAGCAATCTGTTTGCTGGCCTTGAGATCCAGACCCTGGATACGGTCTAGAATGGTAAATTCACGAGAGTACGTCTCCCTGTTGATGTCATTAGTGGCATTCAAAGAAACAGTAAAAATACCTGGTTTGGGGAAGATGTAGGAGGTGGTGCGCTGGTTCGATTTTGTGTTGTCTGGCAATAGCCACATCCATGAAATGTTGGATCCCATCTCTGTTTCTCCATGTAGAGTAACATTGTCCCCTGAAGCGACAAATTTCTCTGTAACATTTGTAGCGCTGAAAGTCAATCCAGAGATCGATTCTTGAATGCTGATCCACTTTGAGACCACTTCCGAGCTGACTTTGTTGTAAACCTCCACTTTAACCAGTTTCAAACCTACGCTTCTGAAACGGTGGGCAACTGAGGACATATCAGATATTAACAGTTCACCATTTGCCCACCATTTGTATTGAAGCGCTGTCCCAAAACTTGCAGATACTGTCATATTTGTGATGGCATTTAGTGCAGCAGGGTTTTGTGAAATCTCAAGGACTAGCTCCCTTACAGGATCCAAAAACTCAATAGTTCTGTTCACAGCCAGCTGACCAAGCAAGTTGGTTGCCTTGAGGAGAACATCACAAGGACCAGGGGTGGAAAAGTTGAGGTCTATGGTCTTGCCCGTGAGGCTGTGATCATGGTTTTCATGCTCCCTCAGAAGGTTCCAGCTGAAGGTCATATTGGTGCCCTCTTTTAATGAGGCTTGTAAGTGAAGGACACGGTTGGTTGCAAAACAACATCCTTCAAAAAGCTCATCAGCCACTATCAGCAAGCCCTCCAACTCACGCTGCACAAAGATGGAAATGCTTGACTGAACAGTGCCAATGTTGTTCTCTGCAGTAACAATGACATTGAAAGTCCCAACGGAGCGAAATGTGTAGAACATGGTGTGAGAGCCGTTGATTGACGTGCACCGGTCACAAAGAATCCACGAGTACTTTACATCATCTCCTTGGTCAAGGTGTGCCTCAAAGTGAACGGAAGTGTTCAAAGGGACATTAACAAGGCTGGAATTTACTGACAGCCCTGTAATTGGGGCCAAGACCACAACAGATATCTCATTTTTGGTCTCACTCACTTCATTCTTGCCTGTAACACTGATGTTAAACCTGCCAGAGGAATTGTAAGCATGTGATACGTTTGTCCCATTAAGTCGAGTCCCATCTCCAAAATCCCAGATGTAGACAGCATTCTGAGAGTCTGAAGATGCCTTGAAAACATAGTATTGGTGTAAAGAAAGATTGTTGTCTTTATTGCCATTATGGCTGATAAGCAAAAAGTTAACAGACTGTTGCACCACAACTAAAACAGTGTTGTTGATACAGGAGATGTTGTTGAGTGCAGTAACTGTAACCAGATATTCTCCAGGACTCTTGAACATAAAGGCCATCTCCTTACCACCTCGAACAGGACCTCTCGAGTCAAGTACCCCAAAATCCCATAGGTAGGTGTAGTTAAATTCGGGGGTGGCATTTACTGTAAATCTGCTCTCCTCACCGAGCTTGATGTGTTTTCTCAAAGGATACAAAGACACAGTTGTGAGTTTAGGTTGGACACAGACCCTTCTGAAAAAATTAGCTTTGTTGGCTTGACTTGACATAAGTAACGAGAGATTGTACTCGCCACTCTTATTGTATGTGTGCGTTATCATCGGCGTTCCATACTGAGTTTCGTTGGGATTTGTGTCTCCAAAACTCCACACGTACTGATGTCCTGAAGCATTCCCTGACACAAATGCATGAAAGCATACCTCTTTGTTTTCCTGAATGCACCCGGGAGGTTCTAGAGATAACACTTGTAGCACAAACACCTCAACAGGTATGGTTACCCATTGAGAGCTTACAGCATTCCCTGCAGTGACATTTACAGTGTAGTTTCCATCTTTCCTGTATTTATATTCAACTTTGGGTTCCATAACTGTGTGCACTGTTCCATCACCCATGTCAAAGCTCCAAGTTACATTGTTGCCTGCTTCCAGAGTTGCCGTGACAGCGGTAGGAGTGTTGCATTCCGTAGGACCAGATGACATCACCTCCAAGCCCTTAACATCCTCATAGACGATAACTTCCAAGCAGGTGTCTGTCCAGCTAATAGTGTTGTTGACATTCACGCAGATATTGTAGACACCGCTGTGAGCGTATGCGTGAGGAACCCTACGTTCACGCCCCTGCTGTACACTCGAATTGTCACCAAAGTTCCAGGTGTAGATGATGCCGTAGGGAGACGGTAGGGGGTGGGCCTCAAAGTCAGCTAGTTTTTCGGCATGTAGCAGGGGCGGGTCAATCTCAATTCGCACACTTGTCAGAATGCTAAAGACGTATACATCAACCTTGCATGTCTTGTTCTCATAGCGGTTGGAAGCCGATAACAATAGGGTGTACTCCCCTGCAAATAATAGGAGTAAACATCACGCAATGAAGATATAAAATAAAATAATCAATACAAATCTGGAGAAAATTAATATAATTTTTTTTTTTACCTGGCTGTGCATAAATGTATTCAACATCATCACGTATCACCACCTGGTTACCAGAGGGGTTATCGTAAGGGGGCTTTATCTGATTTGTATGGTTTCCTCCATCTCCAAACCACCACCTGTGACACATAAAAACCATAAAAACAAACTCACACTCACTGCATGCCAGATTACATGCATTCTTTTACAAGTGGTTTCACAGTTTTGCACAGTAGCTGCATTTCCATTACCCTTAAAAATTAGCGAAATTGAAATTGTGCATGGAAAATGGAAACATGGCAATACCATACAGTGTATTGCATAATAAGTTTTTAGGCTTGCATGAGGCGGTTTCTCAGACAATTCGAAAAAGGAATATATCACAAACCTGCAAAAGAAGGTTTTTTTTTTTTTTTACATTTACAGGTCACCTGGCATACATAAAAGTCACATGATCATTCTTCAATGTACTATAACCTCCAAGAAACACCTTATAGATGTCCACTCTCAAAAATAAGGGGCCTTTCCTAGTCATTAAAGCTCTAAAAATAACTTGAAGAGTCACTTTTACATTAAAAGTTGTTTTTTTCCCATCTGAATGATAATATACAGTGCACAGTACGTCCAAGAACATGGTTAACTCTGGTTTCATGGTGGCTTGAAAGACAAGCTTATTGTAGTGTAAAAGAGGGGACTAAAGAATAGGGGGAAAAACATGTTTAAGTCTCTTTTGGTGCCTGAGGAATTTGTAAAAGCAAGGTGGCAGGTCTGTTTTGAAGATATTTTTAGCTGGAGGGAATAAAAGCTCTTTCTTGCAAATCTCACTGTCTGACTCATCGCTGCGGGAGGGAGAGGTGGAGCCGTTGTTGAATCATCGCCTCGGCTCCCAGAGATACACCTTCATCTCTCGCTCCATCTTATCCCCCACTTCCTCTATAGAAGTTCAACCCAAAGGAGAATCAGGTATCACGATTGACTGAACAAGCGGCGGGCTGAACTCCAGAGATACTGAGCAGACGAGATAAAAGCACCGGGGAAGAAATCGCCCTACAGTACTCGTCTGACAGACTTTTTAAAAACAATAAATAGAGAAATCTATGAAATAAATAAATAAGGCAGACATCTGCAGTGGCACGCAGCAGGCTTCTGGGGGATGGAATGGAAACTTTGGGAATCTTTCTATGCTCGGCGTTGAAGGGAAAATTCTTGTCAGCATTCTGCGCTAACCACAGACTGTAAATCTAGAGAAAAGTGCCATTAAAGGGGAGCAGGCTGGGAGTGTGTGAGGCAGTGGAAGCCATAGAGAAAAAGTTTGGGTGCAGACTGTGTACATTAAACAGTCATGAGAATATAGAATATAGAAAACTCTCCAAGAAAAGAGTGTTAATTAAAGAGAGCATTCACAACCCATTTTACTTCCATGATGCATGAAAGAGCTTGATTTTACCCATCATGAACTGATTATGTTGTAATTGGGTGTTTCATCTCAATGCATCCCAATTCTAGGACTTCTTTATGAAATCTATCATTTGCTTTATTTTTTATGAAAATATCAGTCACAGGCACTAAATTACTGCATTAACTACATTACTGCATTTTAAAAGACTGCATTACAAAGTATATTCTATCTAAATTCGGAATAAATAAGATATATTGTTATTATTGGCTGATGTTAGAGATTTGTTATGGCATTCAGCTGATAGTGAGTTTTTTTCAACAAAATTAACATAACTGTTTAATAGCAAATACAAAAAAAAATAAAATAAATAATATTAGCTAATAAATATCAATTATCAAAAAAATCTAATTGTGCTTTCAAAATTTACCTGTAGGACTGAAAGCAATTTATTTAGAAATAAACTTAAAAGTTTAGGTAAGTTTTGTACTTTTTTAAAATTTATTTTCTTAGCTAATTAAAATGCAACAGTACAAACAGTGCAAACATTTATAATATTACAAAAAAATATATATTTCAAATGAATGTTGTTCTTAACTTTAATCCTGATAAAATGTATCACAAAATAGAATAAAATAGAATGAAATTGAAAAAATATTGCGCAACCCTAATTTACACTGCTCTTTGTAACATTAAATCATCCTTCATAATGACCTTCATGGTGAAAGTGTTTAGAATTAATCTGATGAATCTGTACACTTTGATCTTTAATTTGACCAATAAGAGCTTCACTGTCATAGAACATACCAGAAGGTGACGTCTACCGCCATGTCTATCTTCACCGACGCCGAGAGGTTCAGGGGCAAACCCTGCTGCACGATTCTAGGGACTCCGTGGACGGTGGGCTCAGTCATCGGGTTCATGCTGTCTACTGTGACATTGAAGTGCTCTGTCAGCATGCTAACCTGGTTCATAGCTGTTACCTAAGAGATGAGAGAAGGGTCAGTTGCCAAGCTGATAGAATCAGTAAGGCCTTTACATAAACTGGTTCAGTGAGTTCAATGAAATCCAGTCACCGTGAGTTTGTACACTGCTGCATTCTGGTAGATGATATTTAACATGCTGTTATAGTATGTGAAGTATGGTTTATCGTCCACTGTCCATTTGAACGACGGGTCCGTTCCTCCCTCCACAGAGGCTATGTAACTCTGGAATACAAGAAAGAGAAGAAGAGGTTAGGAAATAATAAGACTATTAAAGATGAAGGTCAGGGCCATAACAAAGAGACAAGGTGGATAATGAACAGCGTGAAACCTTCAGCTTATGTCTCACAGATATCTTTTATGGACAAAAACATAAAATATCAGCAATAAATACTCTAGCCTTGCACAGCAGCTGTTTAGAAACCAGTTTAAACTATAAAACTACCAAACCACATGATTTAAGTTTTTTAAAATACCAACAAAAAATATTTTAAAATATGAATACATTATCATTGGACAGTACATGTTTAAAAGGTAAAGACATGCTGAAGAAATGGTTTAAACCTGCTTTAGGTGGTTAGGCTGGCCTGCTTTGATGGTTTCAGGCTGAGAAAGCAGTTTAAACCAGCTAAATAACAGCAGACCGTCTGGTTTAAACATTTTTTTTTTTTTAAATATTAGCATTACATACACTATGCTTAGACAGTAGATGTGTAGAAGGAAGGAAGTCCTGACAAGATCGTTTAAACCAGGTGATTATTTGACATATTTTGTTGGTTTTAGACTGGTTTTGGGAACTTATCAGGCTGAATAACCAGTTTAAACAACGCTGGATGTTTATAAGCTAAATTCATGCTTAAAAATGAGCTTAAACCAGCCTAAGGAGGTTAGGCTGGTCTGCTTTGTTGGTTTTAGATGGGTTTTTAGCACTTTTCGCGTTAGGACACCAGTTTCCACCAGTACAAAAATGGTTTAAGAGAGCCTAAGGTTATTATCTGGTTTGTTTAGATAGATAAACTCAAGATAGCTTTAGACAGGTTTTAGGCACTGGTCAAACTTCACTGGTTTAACTGGTTAATACAATATTAGCCATAAATATATAGCTCTTGGATAGTGGCTGTTTAACAGAGTTTTAACCAACCTAATGTGGTTCATTTTCATGGTTTTAAAAGGGTTTTGTACACTTGTTAGTTTAGGAAACCAGTTTAAATCAGTGTAACGTGGTCTGTTCAGATGGTTTTAGATGAGTTTTGGGCCAGTTTAAACCAGTTTAAAAACAAACCTCTTGGTACAAATGTTTTTTACAATATTAGCAATAAATACATAATGCTTTGTAGTTGTTTAGATGGTTAAAACAATGGTTTAAACCAGCCTAATGTGGTCCGTTGGTTGGTTTTAGACAGATTTTAGGCAGGGATACCAGTTAAAACCAGCTCAAAACCAGCAAATCACCAGGTTTAGTTGTTTTCTCTCAGCAGTGAGGATATCACTTACCACTACGGACTCCATGAGGACTCTGTGAGTAGGATGGGGTTTGATGACGAGCCCCTGGAGAGGTTCTTGCACCTTCACCTGGATTTGTAGTGATGCTTCTGTAACGTTGCTCTTGACAAAAAACAGCATGCTGGTCTGTCCCGGCGTGGACCCGAGCTGGAGGTCAAACCATGCGAACATGGTGTCGTTGTAGGGGCCGGGCTGCTTGCACTCGGCCACTTTCACCAGCAGGTTCTCGGGACACGCGGTGTGAAAGGGAACGGTCTCGTTGCTGCCCTGACGTCCAATCAGAGCATCGTGCTGTGAGCGGACCGTGACGAGAATCCACGTCTGATTGGGCAGGAAGTACACTGTCCCGTTGTGATTGGTGGGATAGATCACGGCCGGGCCCAGAGGTGGAACGACATGGATGAGACAGGATGAGGTGACGGGAAAATCCTCATCGCTGGATGTCACTTCCAAAGTGTAGTCACCCAGCTGAGGGAGGCCTGAGCGGAGGAAGGGACCCTGCAGAGCGGTGTGGTTCTGGCCCACATACAGCACCCTCACCTGGCACACCACGCCCTCTTTCCAGCCGCCCTCCGCATCCACCGGCAGCGCCTCGCTCACGTCCCACCAATCAGAGCGGTTCTGGATAAGAATGCTCTGCTTCCATGGTGACGAGGGGTGGGAGGAGCACTGGAGAAGGCCTGACGGCCCGGCGTCATGCTGCAGGGCGATGAAGTCACCAGGGGAAACTAACAGGTCCTCTACATCCTTCTGGACCTGAGTGAGAGCAGGACAGAGAGTGAGAGGCAATAAAACCTGTCCTATTGTATCATATTACAAGCCTGTCCATCAAGGTTTTCATATCCTCAAAAACATGTGGCATAGCGAATGCTTCAGTGTGTGCTTATCAAGTAACAAGATGTTTTCCAAAGAAAAAACTATATATCTTTATATTTTCTTTTCCTTTTTTTTCTACTAGCTAGGACAATTAGCAATAAACAATATCTTGTTACTGTATCGGTTATTGGATGATTATTTTGTGTATTTATTGACAGTAGTCATCAAAAAATATTTCATGGTTTCCCCTATAATATATATATTTATATAAATAAACAAAACAAGTCCAAACACGGGTGGTTTGTTGAACAACCATTAGCTAAAAGAAGAGCTATATATCTAAAAATGTCTTATGTTAATCATCTTATATTTCAAAACACCACTTGCAGTAACATCCTATCATTTATAAAAAGTATTCTGAGAGCAGAAAGCAGAGCACATGGCAGCACTGCGGTGAGCGCGAGGGGGGCGATGATTACCCTTAATAAGGTCCCGACCTCTGGAATTACACTGTGCCCCGAAACACACCACAAATACCACAGAAATCACACAGAAACAGCCCCAAAAGAAAGCTGCGAGGAGAAGTGTGTCTCACTGTAGTGTGCCTCTCCATTACACAGACTGAGGGTCATTATTAGGACTTGATTTCAGGCAGCAGAGAGGGAGTGGAAATAATTAACTGTGATCTGAACATCACTCGAGGACATTCTGAGCCGCCTCGCATTGACTCTTCAAATGCTCCGTTTAGAGCACACTGAAGGAGGGTGAAGCAGATGACCTGCAGGCCCACACACACACTCACACTCACTCAACCTCTCATTAAGAACTCAATGCTCTGGCATTTCATCCAGAAGCTCAAGCGTGCTGGACTTATAGTCTACCATTCTAATATCAAAAGAGAATTTCCACAGTCTTATGAAATCTGTCAAGATACATCCACACAGAAACTATATTTTGCATAAATAAAATTAAGCCCTTTTTTTAGAACGTATTTTAGAAGATGTTTTGCATTGTGAAAATTTGTTTTCTCTTCACATTTTCTTTTTTAGGATTCTGTTTTGAGTTTTTTTTTATATATGTGTGTGTGTGTGTGTGGTTTTCAATGTTCTTAAAGCTGATAAATCATTTTTTTAATATATAATATCATGATAAAAGAATCTGTATAAATGACTAACAGTACTACAGTATATAAACTGTA
The DNA here is from genome assembly GCA_032359235.1 of Enteromius mattozi. Classification (NCBI taxonomy): domain Eukaryota; kingdom Metazoa; phylum Chordata; class Actinopteri; order Cypriniformes; family Cyprinidae; genus Enteromius; species Enteromius mattozi. Next base: position 22,027,764 of record JAUMHE010000042.1, read on the forward strand.
TAGTATATTCTATATAGTATATAAATATTATTAACATAAATGATTACTAAATATATATATATTTTCACATTAAAGTAATGAGAAACAGTGCTATTATGATATTATATACTACTATAGTATTTACTTTTAATTTTATATTGTCCGTTTTCTTTTTAATTTTGGTTAAGTTGTAGAATTTCTTTTTTGTAATGTGCTTTTTATTATATTTCTAATATTTAACTCTAAGTTTTCAGTTAGTTGTTAAGGCAATAATTCCTAATTTTCTTAACATTTCTAAAGTTTTTTAAGTTTATTTTTCATAAATATTTATTTGTTGTTTTTACAGTTATTTAAATTAGCCACAACAATTATTTAGAATTTTAGTTTACAATAAGTAAGAATTTGTCTGCATTACAATAATGTGAAATTTGGGAAAATGGGTCTAACTGTCAAAAATAATGTTACAATGGAAAAAGAATCTTAATTTTCCTAAAATGGACTTTCTGGCAAATAAAATGTGATACAGACATGTTCTTGCTTGTTTTCATGAATCTTAAGTAGGTGTTAAGTTTTCAGATGAAATCCAGGATCAGGTTTTGATTGGTCAGACTCACCAGGATGTTGGATGGGGGTCCGGCCGGTAGAGAGATCAGCACCTCCCCGACGAGTCTGTAAACAGGGTACTGTGTGCCGGCCGGCAGAGGACTGACCCCAGAGCAGTTCACACATGCCCCGGCAGGACACGGGCTGGTCAGGGGCAGACAGCGTTCAGTGTACGGACAGTACTGCCATCCCACTGGACACGCTGTGGCTGCTGGTGGGATGGATGTATCGTTCATCCGCTTATCCGGGGTCTGACAGACAGTGATTGGGGCGCAGAGGTCACCACAACCTGAGACACAGTACAAACCAATCAGTTTATCATAATAATAATAATTTTTTTTCAAAACAACACACACACACATACATACATATATATATATATATATATATATATATGTATATTTAATTAGTAATATGCATTGCTAACAGCTTCATTTGGACAACTTTAAAGGCAATTTTCTCAATATTAAAATTTTTCTGCACCCTCAGATTCAAGATTTTCAAATAGTTGCATCACGGCCAAAAATTGTCTTATCCTAACAATATACATCAACATCCATACATGGAAAGCTTATGTTTTCAGCTTTCAGATGATTGAAATTGACATTTAATATATATTTAATATTTAATTTATATAAATAATTTCATATATTTTGTAATAAAATATTTCATATATTGTTATATTTTATAAATTATATTAACATAAATTGCAGTATATATTATAAAAGATATATTAATGCTGTATTTAAACTAATGTGGTCAAATGATTAATCATGAATAATCGCATACAAAATAATTTTTTTTATGTCATATATGTTTGTGTACTGTGTATATAAAAATACACACAAATAAGTATTGAAAATATTTACATGTGTATATATATATATATATATATATATATATTTAATAAACAAATATAACAATTATAATATATACATATACACCGCTCAAAAAGATAAAGGGAACACTTAAACAACACAATGTAACTCCAAGTCAATCACACTTCAGTGAAATCAAACTGCCCACTTATGAAGCAACACTGATTGACAATCAATTTCACATGCTGTTGTTCAAATGGAAAAGACAACAGGTGGAAATGATAGACAATTAGCAAGACACCCCCAATAAAGGAGTGGTTCTGCAGGTGGTGACCACAGACCACTTCTCAGTTCCTAT
>JAUMHE010000042.1:22034066-22047380 GCA_032359235.1 Enteromius mattozi
AATATCTTAATGCCTGTCGGGCTCGGGTCGGGTTCGGTTACTGCTCTGTCGGACGCGGGCCGGGCTCGGACAGAAAATGCGGCCCGATCCGCACTCTAGTGTGTGTGTGTGTGAGTGAGTGAGTGTGTGTACCTCCACGCTCCTGGCGGGTGTGTTGGGCACAGAGGAGCGTGTGTCTGTGGGGCTGCTCAGAGGACTGTGGGAATGAAACACAGCGGTGCCCAGCGCATACACAGCAGCATCAGGAACACGCACTGCAGACAAACACAGAGAAAACATTCACACTCTGTCCCATCAGCACTCACTTTCACATCACACACTGTTTGAATAAAAAGCTGAAAACCACATCAGGGAGAGAATAATAAGTGTAATAAGCTCAACTGGATGCAAAGGGAATAACTGCGTGCCGTGACATAACATCTCTGTCGCTTCCATTCAAAAGCGCTTTTCATTTTTTATTGACCCTGTTATTTGGGAACTGAACATTAGATTTCATCTCATTCAGTGAATGTGCTGCAGTAAAACAGTGCAGACCTTCGAAGCTGCAACGGCCACTGAAGGTCAATTCAAATGAAATATGATTTGCTTCATTCCATATCAATCTGAACTTTGCTCATGTATTTTGAGTGACTTGATTAGAGCAGGTCAACTACCTTGACCAATCAGACTTTAGCAGGAATAACTGCTCTCATAGTTTATTTTACTTGCTCAGTGATAATCAGACATGTACATTCCAACACACACACTTCTGTGTCACATGTTGTTCAAAAGGCAAATTCAGTCATTTGTTTTGAAATTGAATGAAAACTTGAACGGAACTGAGCTGGATAATGTCACTACTGTCTTCTGTAGAGCTGCTTTACAGCTGAACTTTGAAACACTTTTATTGAACTAAACTAAATCAAAACTAAATAAAACTGAGCTAGATAACGAAACTACCATTTTCTGTAGAGCAGCTTACAGTTGAATTAGTTTTAAAATGTATGAATTTTGCAGCTTTTACAAGTGAATTAACATTAAACTGTAACTGATTATAAAGAAATATGATATGATAAAAAAAACATGATCAAAAATTGCTCAATAAAAACAAAAGTAAATATAATAAAAGTTTAGTTTATATAATCCGTGTACTCTGTATATTCTGTATGTAAAATACAAACATTTACTATATATATATATATATATATATATAGAGAGAGAGAGAGAGAGAGAGAGAGAGAGAGAGAGAGAGAGAATATTTACACATATATTTATATATATTTATACATCTACATATTTATTTGTTTATATTGCTATAATTTATATTATATATAGATATATTTAATATATGAACATAGCATATTTTTCTTAAATATGCATACATGTATGTGTATATACATAATAAATATACAGAGTACACACACACACACATATATATATATATATATATATATGATTTCTTCCTTAAATATAATTTTCACTTTACACATTTTCACATTATTTTACATTTATATTACCTTTATTGCTAGTTAAAAAGTTGAATTTTATATAAAACCTTTATGACTTTGTTATTTATGTACAAAAAGAATGTAAACAAAAAAATTTAAAAGAACAAATGTCACTCTTCATCCATACCGTAAGGGCTTGTGGGCAATATTAGTTCAAATTATGCACAGAACCACCTAAAATGAAAATAGCACAGATTTTTACATTTGGGATGCACTAATTTAAATCATGCATACTATATAGCATGCAAGTTGGGCATAACTGTAGACTTCATAAGATCTAGAGATGTGTATACCTAATGTATTCCGATATCTATATTGCAAAAAGTTATGTGCAATAACAAAAAAATGCATGTGCAGACACACATAAAATCCTCTAAAAATGGATGCACTGATGATGCCTACTATTTAGTGCGCATGGTATGCATCCTGCAGAGGTGTGTGTGGTGTACCTTGGCGTGTAAACTGGCAGACAAACTCTCGTTTGGCGGTGCAGGGGTGTGAGCTGGGCTGCCCGCTGCCGTCCAGTGACACACACACTTTCCCATGCTGCAGTGTGGCCCGGTCCTTGGTGCCCTCCTCGCCTGGCCGGACCTCGGAGCCGTCCACCCAGCGCAGGACACGGGGAGAGTACTGATCGCTCAGACCCAGCCACACGCCACGCTCCCTGCTGCACACAATGACACACACAACAACATCACAAACCAGCTCAACACATTTCCACAGATTCACAATGAAACGAATTAATGATGACAGAATTATCACTCCCGGCCCAACTATTGCTTTCGCTCTCCATTTATTCTCATTACCATCCAGGAGCGGCGGCTCAGATTTTAAAAGAGATGTAGTCTGTGATTTTTCTTTCCGGTGAGCTTCCCGTCAGAATCATACGCACACAGGACATTAATGTGAGGCGAACGCGCTCTCAATGTTTTATGCAAAGTGCGTTCGGAGCTTCAATAACCCTAATAAAGCAGCAGCCGAGGGGAATGTGTGCCTTAACGATGCGTTATTGAACCCGACGGGACGCTGATCATTTTGAAGTTTCATTTGCCTTCAAACGAGACATAAAAACGGTGATGGAAAGCAAGACCAAATAGTGCAGAAATCACAGAATAAAGTCACAGAACAAATCAATCATATTTTCCAAGAATTTCTGCAAATCAAATTTGATTTATCATTTGAAATTTGAGTCATTCTGATATTTTAATGCATTTTAGAGCTGAGTTGTGAAAGAAATATTTTTTTTATTTACTGAAATAAAGCTGACAAAAACCATGTCAAAACTGTAAAAATAAAAAAAACTTTCATGTCAAAACTTTAAAGTTAAAGCACTACAATTAATAGCTGGAAATAAATAAACTAAAATAAAACATAAATTAACCTTACACTGAAAAAAACCAAAAACCAAAAAACATATATATATATATATATATATATATATATATATATAAATGGAAAATACAAAAAAAAATGACAAAAAATTAAATAAATAAATTAAAATAAAAGCTAATTCAAAAAACAAATAATACTAAAAATAACACCCAGACCAAAATATAAGGTTCTACATATAAGTTCAGATTCTTGAAGAATTCTTAAAAAAAAAATTATATATATATATATATATATATATATATGCGTGTTTTTTTTAAATAAGATTTCTTCAAAAAAAAAATTTTTTTTTAAGAAAGTTATTCTGAAGACTTTGACTTAAAAGACTTTAAAAACGACACATTTTTAAGTTAGCAAATAAGTTTAGCTTAAACTCAAAATATATCATTTTATATATATCATCTAAAATAAATCATTTATTTGGTATAATCTTACAAAGGGCAATAAATCCCATGTAGATCATTCGGTTTGACTGTCAAACAATTTCTCTGTTATCATGATTATTTAACTGCATGACATTCACAGATGAAGAGGGAGGGTCAGGTTATCACGGGTCCCAGATCGACTGTCCCGCCCGGACTGCACCACCAGTAGTAACACCACAGTCTTTGACAGGCCTACCACACACGCACAGACACACACACACACACAGTTCTAACAGGCTGAACCCAACATCTCACATCTGTGAAAACTACAAATGAAAGAGAAAAAATTAGAAACAAAAACACGACTTTTGCGCCAGAAAAGAAATAATAAAAAGTGGTCTGTTCACTTGTGTGTTCTTACATAAGATTATGCGTGTGTGTGTGTGTGTGTGTGTGTTTGGGGTATGTGGTCCATCTGGAGCAGGTTAAGTGATAGAAAACACACTTCCTTCAACACTCGTTCTGTCTCTCTCTCTATTTCTCACTCGCTCTGGTCAGTGGAAGCTCTGCCCTCAAATTAATGATGGGTGTGGAACAGAAGACAGGAAACACACACACACTCGCATAGATAAACACACATAAACACATAGGACTGGTGTCTCCTCCCTCCTGGAGTGTAACGTATTTCCACAGCTGTGTTTCAGCAGATGTGTAACACCACAGAGTGTGTGTGTGTGTGTGTGTGTATGTGTGTGTGTTCACACCTGTAAACATTCCATCGATATAGAAGGAATATACACACACGCGCGTTTGAGAGTTTGGACAGTTGTACTTATTTTTCTAGTTTTCACATTTTATAATAATTCTACAGTTATGAAAACTAAATAAATACATAATTTTTTTAAACAAATAATTATTAAATAAACATAATAATTTTAATAAAAGTAGATAATTTAAAATTATGTTTAATTTAAAAAACATATAAAAAAATAAATATAAATATTTATATAAATATTTATTAATAAATAAAAATATACGCCTCAAAATCCAAAAAAACCCCAAAAACATAACATTAACGAAAATATTACGTATACATCTAGACATGTTTCTTTTGTGCGTGTGAGGAAAGTGTTGTTCATTGTTTGCAATAAATAAAAAAGTTAAAAACTTGAAAAAGTTTAAACAAATAATTAAAATGTCAAATCTACTTCCAGTTTTCGAAGAATGAGCCTTTCCATTAAAAGATTTTTGAATATCATGAGAAACAAATTCAGTCAAAACAAAAGTAGTATCAGAACTCTAAATGTACATTTATATAAAGATTAAATATTTATTAACATAATATATCTGAAAATATGAGAATTGTCATTTTAAGACTCGAGAAAAGAAAGCAGCTCTGTCAAGAGTAAATAAATCCAGAGGCATCTGACTATCAGCATAAGATCAGGTCCACATCAGAGCTAACGCTGCCTTCAGGCCTCGCTTGGATGATTGTTTTTACAAGATTAGCACACATGAACACCTCCACAATGTCATTATTACCAGTAGGAAATGATTCCCGGAGTTGGAAAAGTCAATTAAAGAATCAGGAGGAAGCAAATCGGTCATAATTAAGTTGTAATTGTGAATATCGACTCTGCAATTTAGGTTCTACACATTTTGCGCACTGCTGATGAATAATAACCGTAATCAACGCCAGAAAGGACTTCCCATTTAGTCCAATCATGTCCAAATGAGCTATTTTTTCAATATGACATTTACAAACCGGTCAATTTGAAATCATCTACCATGATATAAAACTGGCTTACGGCAAACTGTAGCTCATTCGACATAGCGACGCTCAGACAACACAATCATTTCATAATTGATGAATTTTGCAACATTAGTACTGCTTATTACTGTAAAGCTGCTTTGAACCAATTGGTACTGTGTAAAGCGCTATATAAATAAATGTGATTTGACTTAAGAAACACAATATGTGTTTAGACTTGGTGGTCAGAATTTCTGTCCAAAAAAAAGGAATGAATATTGATTATTCATAAAAACGAACCACGAGATGCTCGGCAGAGACATAAAAGCTTGATTTCTCAGCTCTGGGAGATGACGAGCACACACAGATTAAGGGTGAACATCAGCTCCATCTCTGAAGACAAACATGTGGCTTCATTATAGAAAACAAAATGAGCTATTAACGGATCTCTTCGCTCCTGGTGCACAGAGACGAGGTGCTCAACGTACACCAAACAACAAGAGAGAGAAAAGATGAAAACAACAAACAAGATGAAGCAGATGATGGCAGAAATGTTCATTATGTGCATGAATTACATTACATGCCCAAACAAAGGCCGTGCTGTTTTCTTACTCACTATTTTTGTTTTTTCTAGTAGAAATTGCAAAACGATTTTAAATCAGGACATATTTACTTCAGAAGCAAGAGAGTCTCTGAAAAGCATCTGAAAATGTGTCAAGATTAAGTGTTTATGCTACAGAAAAATTTTAATAAATAAAAGTTTGCTGGAAATGTACTCTTTGTCAGATCATCCAGGATGTAGAGGAGTTTTTTCCTCTTCAGAACAGATTTGGAGGAATGTAGCATTACATCACTTGCTCACCAATAGATGCTGAATGGGTGCCGTCAGAATGAGAGTCCATACGGCATCACAATAACCCACAAGTAATCCACACCATCAGTGAAGTGAAAAGCTGCATGATTGTAAGAAACAAAGACGGTTTTACTTCAACCCAGTGCTTCTGGCTAAAATGGGAGCCCAAAATCCATAATATAGCTTTTTCCAGTGAATCAGGAGAGAAATATGCACAAATCATTTACTGTTTACAAGCTATCACATTATAATTGTGATGTTTTTATCAGCTATTTAGACTCTCACTCTGACGGCACCCATTCACTGCAAAGGATGCACTGGTGAGCAAGTGATGAAATGCTACATTTCTGCAAAAACGTTTTCCATAAAAAAAAAGGTGTGAGAAAATTAAATTGAATTCAAAGGGAAACTAAAATTTTTTTCCTTACTTTGTTGGCAGGTATTTTCTCTTGTTTTAGATAAAAACTTAATTTTGATTTTTTCCCCCCAGACTTAATATGTTACATCTGTAATGGTTTCACACATTCAATATTCTAATAAGCCACTTTTTTTTGTTCTCCTTGTGAACTTTCATCAAGTCTGTGTCTGGTCTTTGGTTGTGAACGTTCTGCCCTTTCTGTCTGTTCCTGTGAGGAACTCACACATTTTCAGTCCTTTTGCTGCAGGCGGTGAACTGGGCAGCACTGAGACTGACTGTAAAAGGCATTTCCCATGGTGCCCTGCTGCTGTTTAGTCTAGTCCAATTCTAGAGGACTCGATGAGAGTGTAGACAAAGTGACTGGGGTTCAAAAGTGGCTTCAAAACTTAATTCAGCATCTTTATGAGACGACTGATGATGTCACCATCAAATATTATTGAATGGTCATTTCAGCTGCAGACAGAATTTACGTGAAATCCATCAACACATCCAAAGATACCTGAGATGGAATCCTTCAATTCAAATTCACAAGATAATAGATTTTGGAATTTTGCATTTTGCATTTTGGAATTCCAAAAGTAGAATTTTGGAATTTAGAATAAATGCCTACAGATATTTCGGAACAACGGATGAAAAAGCATTTCTATTAGTTGTAGAGTTTGTGACTCACTGTGTGATTCGAGGGGCCAGAAGGTCCCGGACGGTTTGGGAATGCACCACGGCGAGCTCCCCCCCACGAGCTGAACAATTCCGCCGAGCGTCTGACCAGCTGACCGCTTCCGACACCAACAGGAAACAGCGGGATGAGTCAGCATGATGGATCGCATCTGGCAAACACAGCGGCTCCGCTAAAGGGCAGAAATATCATTTTAATATAACAACAATAAAATATGTTTTTGACAATCTATAATATAACAACAACATTTTTTTGAAAATATTAAATATAATATGTTTAGGATGAACCACATAAAATGTCAACAAAACTACATTTATTGGTTTAAAAATACAGTACAATTTTTCCAATAATTAGTTTGAATATATTTATAATATCTTTAGTGCCACTTGATCCTTCAGAAATCGTTTTAATATACTGAGTTTAACTACATGATTGAGAAAATACACAGTTTAATTAATACATAAGACAACAGCAAATATGAATGATTAATTCATAATTAATATTCACATTAACAAACAATGGCAAATATTATATGCTAAACATGCTGAAAGAAATATAAAAACATGAGCATAAAATGCATATCAACATATAGCTGAGATTTCAGTGCAACAGCAAAAAAAGCTCTAATAATAACCAATAACTTTTACTTTTATGTGTAACTAATTTGAAAGTGCTTTAAATGTCTATATTTAATGGGTAGCATTTTAATCACATTATTAATAATTAGTTTCATTTATGGTTTTTGATGATCTTTTTCATGTAGACATCTGATTTTATGGGCATTAGGCATTGTTTTTCCTGTAAAGATCTGCTCTGCTTCTGTAACCCGTTTTCTTCCCGTTGCCTCTCTCGGGATCCGCGCCGTGCGCTCTTATCTGTTCTCTCAAAGCAAACAATGATGAACAGATCTCTGCAGGGCTGATAAACAAATGAGAGATCTTCACATGCCATCGTGCGACAGGGACAGCCACGCTTTGTGTAAGAGACGGGACGTTTACGGCTTGAAAGATCATGAAAAGCAGGATATTTTAAGAGAGAGTCCCATGGTCATCTTAGAGCATGTTATATCTGAGCTGTCCTGACATAACCGTGCCTGTGAGAATGTGTCATCAAGACAAAGAATATTCAGTGTGTATGCAATTCTAAGTACAGTAGTGGGCTGCCTATACAGATAGCTTTTCAAGGCACATTCCTGACAAAAATTCAGGTGTTTCAAATCATTATGCTACAGCTGAGACACAATATGGCATTTCTTCTTTGCGATAACAATCCTAAAATGCACTGGCATGAGTATAGTGAAATACATCTATCTGAAATAGCGGAAAAATGTTTTTTATGATTTGTATTTCTTTCAGTGCTAATAAACTACAGATTAAAGTAGATTAATCAAATTAAAATTTATTTTACTTTATTTTTAGAATATCCAATGACAACAGTATCATAAATTGTGTTTATTTTGCTCAAATCACAGAGGGAAAAATGTATAATATAATGTAATATTATTAGCAATAGACAAAAATACATTGTATGGGTCAAAATTATAGATTTTTCTTTTATGTCAAATATCATTAGGATATTAAAGCAAGATCATATTCCATGAAGATATTTTGTAAATTTCCTACTGTAAATATATCAAGACTTAACTTGTTTTATAATAATAGTAAAACGCATTGCTAAGAACTTCATTTGGACAACTTTAAAGGCGATTTTCTCAATATTTAGAATTATTTTTCAGATTCCAGATTTTCAAATATTTCAAATAGTTGTATGTCAGCCAAATACATCAATGGAAATCTTATTTATTCAACTTTGATCTGTAAAAGATGTACAAATCTCAGTTTCACAAAACTGGCCCTTATGACTGGTTTTGTGGTCTAGGGTCACGTATAATATTTAGGGTCAGTAACTCATCTTATTTAAATATGATTAAAATGTAATTTATTGCTGTGATCAAATCTGAATTTCCAGCATCATTACTCCAGTCTTCAGTGTCACATGATCCTTCAGAAATCATCCTAATGTGTTTGTATATAGAACAAAGCGTATGTTTTTGTCTCGCACCTCTCGCTATCTCTCTCCCATCCTTGCTGATCCTCCAGTCCACGGTTACGCCCACTCCACCCCAGTTGACCAGCGAAAGCTCCTCCTCCAGGCTCTGATTGGCCACTGTGAGTTCGGGACAGTGGAGCTCGAGTCGAGGAGGCAGTTCCACGCTCACGTTCCCCTGCGCCACAATCTCCTGGTGACCCGCCGAGAGACTCACCTGAGCCTGGTACCGTCCCGGGACACCATACTTGTGCCTCGCCGTGGTGTTGGGCGTAGAGCTGTTGACCCGGGGCGAAAGGTCACCAAAGTCCCATGAGAAAGAGGCAGGGAAGACGGACGAGGCCACAGACAGGACAGCCTCTGAATGAATGGACACACGGCGAGAAGGAAGAGAGGCGGAGAAATTCACCTGTGGACGGAGAGCATGTTCAATCGGATCAATGTCGCATTGTGCCAGGTGCATGATTGGGCCACTATATGTCAGTTATCAAGTCTAAAGCAGGTATCAATCTCCACACGGACCTGAAACACATCCTGCGCCACAGTCCAGCGGCACTCCTTCATGACCAGCGGGTCCGAGCAGGCAGCCGAACACTGGGACTCGCTGATGTGGTTGGGCTCGGAGTTGGTGCTGCACAGACACTCTCTCTGCTGACCCAGTCCACCGTAGAGCTGGTTCTCGTGGAAGCACTTGGAGTTACACTCCTCCCGTGAGAACGGGCCGGGATGGGTGGAGGAGAATATGACCAGCTCCATGCCTGCCGCATGCTCCTCGTCCTGCAGACAGCCGGCGTACGTCAGCTCTAAGAAACAGAGAAAGAGACGATTCAACACTCTGAAATAAACGTCACAGTTTCTAGAAAGTTTTGAAAAAAAAATGGTCAACTGGTAAAGTTAACAGTTAGGGCTGAGTATTGACACACTTCATGATTCACCAGCTTGTGATTCCATTCTATTTGTTATTGATTTATTTGGTTTAGTGCAGGAAAATGACTAATCGTGACAATCCGCACCCAAAATAGACGTTTTTGTTTATATATGTGTGTGTACTGTGTGTATATGTATAAAGACACACACATACAACAGTATTTTGAAAAAAATCCCATCTATGTTTATATACATAATTTATATTATATATAAATATATGTAATATATAAAAATAGCTAATTTTTGTTAAAAATGTACATGCATGGTGTATTTGTATATACATACAGTAATAAATATACACAGCACACACTTATATTACGTACACAAAAACTTTTATTTTGGAATTAGTGATTTATTGTTGCCCAGCACTAGTTTGGATATATTAAAAGTTAAAATTAATTTGCACACAAACGTTTAAATTGCACTTCAGGTAGTTTTCTTTATTTAAAGAAATATGTTTCCATTCTAATTATTATTATTACTATTTTTTTGGTTTGTTTTTGGAAATATAGCCATTTAAACAGTGGCTGTCATAAAATCTGGTTTTCAGGATGGATTTATTCAAATATACAATAAATATAGCATAACAGGTCTTTTGAAAAGGTACCGCCCCAATGACAGTTTTTGAGAGTGTATAATAACCCTGACTTAAAATGGAGCATTGGACATGATTTCATGCAGTATACTGTACACTTTAATAGATGCAGAAGGTGATGGGTCTCTTTTTGGACACAGTACGCATACTGCATACTACAGAACAGCATAAGCAACCGGCCTAAATACTTCAAACAGCTGAATACTCAAACACTGAGCTGTGTCCTGTCTCTCACCGCAGGTGTGCACGCTGACGTTGAGCAGCGGCTGGTTTTTCACCTCGGGCGGCTGGTCACAGAGCATAGAGTTGGGCCGCTTGACTCGAACGCCCTGATCCTGCAGCCAGCTCACCAGGCGCACCAGCTTACAGTCACAGACGAACGGGTTAAAGCTCAGGTCTCTGCCAAACAAGACACAGGGAATATTTCATGAACCGGCTGAAAATATTACACAGCCCTTATTCAAACAGCAATGTGTGATAAGGATATTACGTGGAGACCCGGGGTGTAGCTTAAGCCTTGTTTTTATTTGACATGTACACAAATGATGGTACAGCAATCTGTCACCACAGACGTACTGTTTTATCGGTCCAGGAAACACAACACACACACACTAATCTATAGTTATTGTGGAACTGAAAGACGTTCACCGGGGAATTTTAATCAGCGTATGAAAGCAGCACTTGAAAAGTCACAGAGGGAACGCCGTACTAGAAAATGAAGCTTTAGAAAATTAAAAAACGGCAATAGGATTTTGATAAGACCGTTTAATCATTTGATATGTGAATATTAAACCACAAAGGGAAAAGAATCTTAATGTTTCTTTTAACTGTAAGCATTATAATTGGGCGAAAAGCTACTGTGATAAAATGCAATAAAATAGACTGTTTAGGACCATTAGGATTTCCTGACAATTAAGCACATTTTCTCCTCAGAATCTCATTACTGTAATGCAAATCATCCGGGCACACTTTGAAATTAAATTCAGTTCAAAAACTACCACCAAGTATACCTATAATTGTACTTTGTAATATAAATAATATATTATGACATCTTTTATTGGAGTAATATCTACTTAACCAGTTAATTTTTATATTTAATTTGCTTTTGTTTGAACTGAAAGGCTACAAATAAAATATATATAAATATAAATGTATGTTTAATATTATTACTATATTATTATTATTATTTAATATTATTTATTATTTAATATTATTTAATTTATTAATTTCCTCATAAATAAAATACAAATGTTTGCTGTAATAAAGGATGCCATGATATATTAATTAATATTATTTCATTTATCCAGGTCCTCATACAAATATAAAATAAAATAAAATAAAATAAAAGATGATGCTGTATGATTTAAACTGCTATTGTACAAATGTACATAAACATGATGGTAGTATTTGTACTAAATTTATTTTATACAAAAGTATTTTAATAAGCATTGTCTACACATATTTTCACTACTTTTATAGTAATGAGAGTCTGGAGACAAACATAATACTGAGAATAATATCAATATATCCCAATGGTCCTTACTTGTGATTAATGTGAAGTTATTTATTTGTGAGATTCACCTATTTAAATTATCACATTTAAAATGTGTCTTAGAGGTTGTTTATTTGTGTGTGTGTGTAGTTCAATGGACAAACACAATTCAGACAGTAATGAACCCTTCACACACACAAACACACAGTGATGCTGGACTCAGAACTCTGGGTGTGTCTTTTACTGGATCTGACATCATGATGCCACAACAGATCCTCTGCCGCCTTCTGCTGAGAAATCCCTTACATAAGACCGACCCGTCACTCTAAACTAAACTAGCGCATCTGTATTCAGATCTTGACCGGGTTTCAGGTTTGAGTTGAGGTCACTCAGCTGTTTTTTTATGTTTTGACAGTTTTGACAACACAACATAGTAAACGTGTGCGTGTTTATACTCACATCGTAGTTAAATTAAATAAATTATCACACGTTCGCTCCTCGATGGTGGTGATCTGGTTGTTGCTCAGATCTCTGCAAGACAAAAGTCAAACATGTATTATTGCTCAGCCTCAGTAGTTTTTCCTTCTTTCTATTCCTCTCAGTATAATCGTTCCCTTGTTCAGCCGTTGGAGCAGCATATGGAAAAGTTCTGGAGTGATTTTGATGTACCAGACGTTGTGTGTGTGTGTGTGTGCTGAAACGGAGCAGGAAATGGTGCAGTCAAAGCCTGAAGCAATGACGTTTAATTGGTTGTAATGGGCATGTGATTGAATGAACAGTGTGTGTGTGTGTGTGTTAGAAACGCTGTAGTCGAGGTGCATGTGTGTTACTGTTCACACAACAAAGATAGACGTCCAGATACGTGACATGTTCACTTTCTATTTCTTTTGCTTTAGTTTGAGCTGAAAGAGTGGAGTGTGTAGGGTTGATTCTTCAGCGTTTGACTCTGCGGTTCGGGAGAGACTCCAGAAAGATCCGCCTACACATTCTCACCATATGAGCTCAAACACCGTCTGGGAACTAGACCATACTGCCGCCCACACGCACACTTACAGCACAGCTAACGGCCCACAGTCGAAGATCCCGTGAGGAAGAGTGACCAGACGATTGCTCTGAAGATACCTGAGGAGAAGAGCAAACAAGAGGCTGTTTCGACCGAAAGACTTGAGAGCGTCTGCTTCGTTCATGTTCACTTCCCCATTAACCAAAAACACATTATATATATATATATATATATATATATATATATATATATATATATAAATATTTTTATTTTAAAATAAATAAATATAAATATAAAAAAAAAAAAACAAAAA
>JAUMHE010000042.1:22047480-22077887 GCA_032359235.1 Enteromius mattozi
AATTAGTTTTATTTTAAAATAACTTAATTTAAATATAACAATAAAAAAACAAACAGATCTTTAAAGTGAAAAAATGTCTACTGGTATAATAGAGGTCATAATATATTATTAAATATTAGTTTTATTCAGTTACTCATAATAAAATATATATGTATAATAGAATAATAGAATAAAATAAAGCATATATATAGCACTTATAGATTTTGTTTTGAATTGAATTAAGATTTTAATATAATCAGATTTAGATATTAATTGAAATTTATTTAAATATTGTACAATGATCCATACATATTAATTAATATTACTTTTTTTTAACAACTCATATTACAATAAAATAGTCTACTGCACTAAATGATGTCATGGTACATTATTTAAATAGGAAATCATAAATCGTAATTATTATAGTATTTAACTGCATTACGATAATGAGAAACTGGAGAGAAAATTGGCTGAAAATAATTCAAGGTTCTAAAAGGTGGCTTTATTTTTATTGTGGAAAATATGATTAATCTATACCTGATAGCTGAGGGGGGAAAAGTGAACAGGAAGTTGCAGATTAGAAAATGAGTAGGCCTTTTGCTTCAGCACAAAGAAACACACCAGACCACCTATTATACGAGCACCAGACCACCCATTACAGACGAACATGAATGACTGCGTCTCCAGTATACACGCACAAACAAACACACACACGCACACACACGAGAGACGTGGCACTTACAGCTCCTTGAGGGTGGTGAGGTGATCAAAGAGGCTGGAATCCACTGAGGGAATGTGGTTTCTGGACAGATCTCTGCAACAGAAGCCAGAGAGAGACGCTCAGAGATTCACACACACTCAGACTCAGATAACCTCTGCAGAAAGCTGTTCGCGAGGGAAGACTGAGAAGAAGTTAGCCGTTTCAAACCCCTAAGACTGACTTTCTACTGTGTAACACAAAGGGAGATGTTTAGCTGAATGTTCATGCATGCTACTGTTTCCTTACAGTCAAAGTGAATGGAGGCCGAAGCTCAGCAGAAACTATTATACAAGTGGTTTGTGACTTGTGTGCAACATTAGAAGCATCATTCAATGGATTTATGCGAGGAACAGATTTAATGTCTTCCTATAGCTCTCAAATCCCTGATCGGTGTACTTTCATGGCACACAATGTAAATGTAAAAAGAAAGAAAGCCATAGAGATTTCGGACAACATGAATAAATGATGAGAGTAATGCATTTTTTGTATAAACCAAGCACTGATAATAGACATTAAACATTTTTTCATTTGTAATATTATTTCTACTATTTATTTAGACTCATTAAAGCTGTGTTTATTCAATCAACATTTAAAATAACTGCTGTCTATCTGAATATATGTTTAAATGTAATTTATTCTTGTGATCAAAGCTGAAAGCATCATTGCTCCAGTCTTCAATGTCACATGATCCTTCAGAAATCATTAAAATATGCTGATTTGTGCTCTGAAATCTTTTGCAATACTTGCTGAAAACAGTGGTGCTGCTTCATATTTTACAGGAAACTGACTTTTTTCAGGATTCTTTGATGAACAGAAAGTTCAAAAGAAAAGCATTGATTTGAAGCAGAAATCTTTTGTAACAATATGAATGTCTTTACTGTCACTTACTTTTGATCTATTTAATTCATCCTTGCTGAAGAAAAGTATTCATTTCTTTTAGAGACATTATTTCCCAAACTTCTGAACAGTGGAAATACATATATATTTCTTAGACTCAAGTTCATCTTTCGTCAAAGTACAAAAGTAAGATGCAAAGTACAAACAAAATCAGGATAATGGACCAATCAGCATCTGTCTTTCCCATTAACACACAAATCAATTAAACCAACAACGCAATACATGCACAACAGACGGGTGTCAGCAAATGTGTGTGTGTGTGTGTGTGTGAACTCTGTTCCCTGAAGAAAACATCTGTCCATTCCAGATAGACTGTGTAAGAGAAGAGGAGGAGTTTTACTCGTCTGACCATCGATGCTGTTGAAAAGCCTCTGCTAAAGTCATTATTGTGTCAGTTCCTCACTAATAGGAGGCGTTCTTACACATCATCACGTTACATAACACGGCCTGCATGCGTGTGTGTGCAACTATGGCAACAAATCTGAACGTTATCAGTGCAAAGTGAATGAAAGTGGAGCACTGTGCTCTTCTGGCATGTGTGTCAGTCACTGAGGGGCCGAGTGTATTTTCAGCACAATCAGATTTATATCGTGTTGTGTAAGGGTCTCCGAAAGTTTACTCAAGCAACTGGAATGGAAAAGAATATCTTTAGCTCACAGTGATGAGATGTCAGAGAAATCTGAGAAAAACTTCTGCCTTAAAGTTATCCTAGTTTGTCCTGTCTAGTTTAAATACAAAAGTGTGCTGCCATAGTCCTGTTTCTGACAGCAACAGCTTCTATAACCTCCTGCGTCCTCACATGTGGACATCATATTTCAGTGAATTTCTCTGAGACTCTACATGCCACAGGTTTACGTTTGGATGTCCTGTGAAGAACACATTCAGGGCTTTTCAGAGATACCAAATGTTTGGATGTTTCATCATGATCACTTCCTGTCCTTGGTCTGCAAAAATGTGTTAAATTAATACAGTGACAATTTTTTTAATGAATCAACATCTCAGGAAAATGTTAGGGGGTTTCAGATCAAAACATGACTTTCTGTTATGAAACAGGAGGTTGATTTCATACATGTCCTCATGTGAGGACACCGGGACTAAAGCATGTTTATTATGCAATTTGGGAATAGGGAAATAAACTATTTTCAATATTCAATTAAATATGATATATTATTATGAAAATCTGGTCAATTATTACTCCCATTATTACACTTCTTTTTTCACTACATGTTGCCCCAAAAGCACATTAATATGCAAATTAGATTTAGTTTATAGATACATTGTATATAATGAGAAAACCCATTTATGACAATTTTACACACACTTTGCAGAAATAAAAATTCTTTATAAAATATTTCTGTTATAACATAGTTTATAATAATCTTTATACAATTTTTGGTAAAAAAAAAAAAAAAAAAAACGGAAATAAAAAATGTATTGTTGCTTTTAAAAATCTATTGTTTTTTCATATGCATGTTTTTACACGTTCATTCATGTCATGTATTTTTTTTTTAAGAAACTGAGTTCTGACGTCCACAAACTTATGAATGAAATATAATTTTTTTTTTTACATTACTTTTAATGCTCGAAACAATGCAAAGACATGAAAAAAAACTTTTTTCTCGGATCTTAAGAGGGTATGGAAATAAAATCATAATATTTTAGTTAGTTAATAAGTTAATTTATGTACACTAAACACTAGTATACCAAGGTTGTAGGTTTGATGCCTAGGATATTACTAAACTAAACTAAACTAAACAAACAAAAAAAAAAAACTTTGAATTCAAGTTGCTTTAGATGAAAGTGGCTGTCAAATGCATACAAAATAACAAATATTTACAATAAATTTATTAATAACACTATGTTAAAATCATTTATTAAAAAAGGGGATTCATTTTTTATTAGGGATTATTTTTTAAATAAATAAGGATAAAAAGTGTCTGATAAATGCACATAACAATAAAATAAAATAACAAATCATTTATTATATACATTTTTATAATAAATACATAAAAATAGACTGTGTATATAATTATTAATTTAAACTAAGGGGTTTTTATTGTATGCAAAATACATTATTATGCGATTGCTAAGATGCTAAATCAATTCTGTACAAGCAGTTTCTGCACCTTGGTTTTAATCAAAATCTTTTAAGCTCAAGTTAAGACCATTTTAATACTGCAATAAGTGAAGTTTCACATTTGAATTTCTAGCAATTATTTTAACCCAAATTGCAGGGTTTTACAAAAAAACAACAGACAACCAACCAATCACAAACTAAACAACGCTTGGCTCTTTAAATATTCATGCACTTACAGTCACAGAAACGTTAACATGATGGACAAGCAGTTAAAAAGGTCACGTATTAAACTCATTTGGAAATAGGAACACCCAGGATTGATTCTTGCTTTGGAGATTTCTCACTTTATTTGTATGTCGTTCCATCATGTATTTATTTTAGTTTATTGATTGCAGAAGGAAGATCTGAAGCTGATGATTTCCACTTGGGCTTCAGTGTTTTTGTGCTTGATTGCTGGAAAAACGAACGGCAGGACGGCCGCTGGAATATGAAGTAGCTCTCACGTGTGGCTCAGATTTTCCATGCAGCTTTTGAAAAGGCTTGATTTAGCATCCAGATTCACTTCAGACAGACAAGAGCGGATTGTGGTTCTGCTGTGAGCTCTGGACAGAGAGACGCGAGCTGTCTGAATGTACAATTACCTCATAAGTACAGCTGGACGAAAGCCTCACAAGTAGCCACCAACCAAAAGCAACCAAAAAGTGTCACGGTATGTTTTTTAGGATGTATACAATAAACTATAGAAATATTATGGTCCATAAAAAGGTTAAAAGAAATAGATAACCCACAGTTGAATATTAGTTAAATATTCAAACATTTAGGCCATCCAAAATGTAGCTGAGTTGTTTTTTTTATCATATTTGAGGAAATTTAGTATTACACCTCTTGCTCACGAATGAATCCTCTGCAGTGAATGGGTGCCGTCAGAATCAGTGCCAAGCAACTGATAAAAACATCACAAGCAATCTACACCACTCCAGTCTATCAATTAATGTCTTGTAAAGCCAAAAGCTGCATGTTTGTAAAAAAAAAAAAAAAATTACATTAAGATGTTTTTAACTTCAAGTTGTGGCTAAAATATGATTCCTATGTATTGCTTTCTTCAGTGAAAAAGTTGTCTCGTCCAAATGAGCAGAGAAATATGTAGCAAATATGCAGCTTTTCACTTCACACTTTAGTAACGGATGTCATGTGGATTACTTGAGGATTACTGTGATGTTTTTATCAGCTGTTTGGACTTTCGTTCTGACGGCACCCATTCACTGCAGAGGTGTTGAGCAAGCGATGTAATGCTTCAGTTTCTCCAAATCCATTCCGACGAAGAAACAAACTCATCTACATCTCAGCTGGCCTGAGAGAGAGTATATTTCCCACAAACCTTAATTTTTGGTGGAACTATTCCTTTATTAACACCATGTTATGTATTGAAGAACATGATTAAGTTAAATTTAATCTCAAACACAAAATAAAAAAAAAATTAAAGAAAGGTATTATTGACAAAAAATGTTACAAAACCAAAAAAAAGGCTGGATTCATTTAAGCACAATACTCTACAAAATAAATAATAAATCCTAAAGTTTTAAGTTTTTACTGTATTTTCACCGCTAAACTTTAAATTAAACATTCCTTCCCGTGTTAAAGAGTTTCTGTGTGACCAATCCCACGAGTCACTGAAAGATCCAACTATGACATCATGCTTCTAAAAAGAGGTTCCTAATGATGTCATTGAGAAGATCTTCAAGCATGAGATCAGAAAACATCCTCATTCACAGCTGGCTTGAGCATGGAAACAGGGTATTATGACAAATCTATATTCACAATAACATGAGCTATTCATTTTCGAGCCAAAATAAAGCACGAGTAGGTGCATGAACACAGAAAGCAGTTCCCTCCCTCTCTGTAACATAAAGCACCAGTGTGGGGCCTGAACACGACCATATAAATGTGACCTCTTCAGTTTATATTAGCAGAAGTTAGGCTCCTGTGTGCAGCTCCGCGCCAGAGCCCGAGCCCCTTGGCGGAGCTGCGCAAGGGAGTCAGAGAGCGACATATGGTTCTGTTTTACTCTACCAGGCGCGCTGCTTTCACCTTATAAGGGCCGAAGGGCCGTCTGGTGCCACTTCCAGCAGGAGAGAGAGAGAGGCAAACAGACAGAAAGAAAGATGGCAAAACAGCCCAGAAAGTGTGTTTTGGTCCACAGCTAAAGAGATTTATATCAGCCTCTCTAGCCTGAAAAAAGACTGGAATATGAAATCATAGTCCCATCAGTTGCTTTCTTGTAAAACACGTGTTCCCTGTAAACAATGTTTGTTGACTATAAAATGCTCTAGTTTTGTTGCATCTCATCACTCTCTAGTTCACACCAAGCACGATAACGATAAAGATAACTATAAAGATATAGTTCTAAAAATCATTTTTAACATTAATGAATAGCAGAGTCCACACCACAATGGTAACGATAAAGGCACAGAGAAACGATATCGTTAGAATCATTTTCATAACGATATTTTCCAGCTGATGAATGGCAGAAACATTGACAGCCAATCAGAATCCATCCTGTTCTCACGAGCTTGAGAATTTAAAGCGGCAGATGCGTGTGCGCCTAGAATAAACGGACCTTATCGTTCGCTGGTGTGGACGCTAATATAGTTATCTTTATTGTTATCGTGCTTGGTGTGAACGGGCCTTTAGTGTAGGTAAGTAACGTTTTTTTAATAGAAAATGTGGTAATGGTATACTTTCAAAACTGTAGTATGCTGGCAACATGATCACCAACTGAATTGTTTATATCAGCACGTTATTAAATGTATAAAATTTTGCCAAAATTCTGGGATTTTTAATCCAGTTATTATTATATTAGAACAAAAATGCACAAAAATCAGAACGTCTGTTCATTAGGAATGAGCACTATTACTAATTTCATAGAAATTTTTAACTGACTAGTCGGCACTAAAAGCAGCAGACTGGCTGAATAAAAATGAAAATCCACTGTCTGAGAGTAGGTGGCGCTTCATTGCAGTAAAATTTTTATTATTTTTTTTCCGCTTTAGATATCCTCTTAAAATCTAACAAAACAAACAATCAAAAAAAAGACAAAATGTTGACTAATTGACAGCAGTTCCGTTTAATGGACTAGTCCACTAGTCTCGCACATCACAAGTGGTAATATGATCAAATCAACAAACAGTTCCATAGAATTATGGAAGTTCTTCTGATTCAAGTGTACTGCATTTCAACAACTAAGCCTGCACACTGTGCACAGTAAAGCAGAGAGTAACATGGCAGTTTGCTATTCTAAAAATATGCACAGTATACTATTTACTTACGCATATATAGAAATTTTGCTTATTGTGCACAGTATAGATAATATGAGTTGTATTCTATTGTGAAAGTATGCATTGGTTTTATTTAGAAATTGTACTATCAGCAAACTACATACTGTATATAGTCTACTGCCTGCTATTTTTTCAAGTAAAATTTAAAACAGTATAAAATAACAGTACAAAATGTGCTATTTTGTGTAAAATGGAAAGAACCAACCAACTTTAAAAAGTTAAATATAATAACGTTAAAAAAAAACTATGCTAAACTATGGAAACAGTATGGTTATGTCACTAAAAAGGTGCTTCTGATTCATGCATCACACTATTAATGAGAGGTCAGGTTTAGTGCATCATTTTATATTGTACAGTACTTTGCAAATGTAGTAGATATGCATAATGACATTTCGCTTACTGTGCACTGTATACATACTGAATACTGTAAAACTAGTGCATTGTGAACATAGCCATGGTGTAAGATGAAGAGGCTGGAGACTCGATGAGGATGACAACACTGACCATTGCCATGAGCATTAGGCAGAGGAGAGCCGTAATCGCCACGGCAAAACAGCCAAACCACAATTGGCTGTAACCACGGTTACACACTAACCCACTAAACAGCAGTCTGTCTGTTGTGGCCGAGGTGGAAAAAAGCGTAAGGGTAGGAGGAGGAGGAGGGGAAAAAAGGAAGAAAAGGGAAAGAATTTTATGGCGCGCTCCGTTTTGTTTATGTTCGAAATTTCAGAAGGAGGGGGTCAACGATTCTGGCCAGCGCTCGTGTGTGTGTGTGTGATCACATATCTGTATAAATAAGAGCCAAAACGTATGTGTGTTTGTGTAAATATTAAGTCTGAGTGAGTGTGTTTATGTGTGTGTGTGTATTTGGTCCTGATAAGTACCAGAGTGGTACCGTAGCACCTCGGGGCTTTCAGTGAACAATCGCCCACTGTGAGCTGCTCGCATCTGGCTTTATTCCTCAGCTGGGCTCTCTGGATCTGTTCGACCCGGGCAGGGTGCCTCATTCTGGGCTCATATGTGGCAGAGCGGCCCCTCTCCTCCTGGAAGTCTGTCCCTGGAGGATGATTAACAGGGTACTTTCCAATTGCCAGGAAAAGAGAGGAGGAGGAGGAGGAGAGAAATGCTCAGTTCCTAGAGCTAGGGAACTGCAGTCCTGCTTACTACCTACATAGGCAGCTGCCTACTGAGGGAGCGTTCACACAGGACATGTGTAAAAAGTTGCCATTAGCATGTTGCTAAGCCAACAACATGATATGGTAAATAACATGCATAGAAAATTATTGTGAGAAGTACATGTTAGTTTGACTTATTAAAGTATTAGAAGAAGAGATGCACCAATATATTGTCCAATAATCAGTCAATAAAAGCTTTTTTTAAAATGCACTATTTAAAAAGAGCCGATGATCAGTGCAGATTATTTCATAATTGTGATCTGAAAGCTGAATAAATAAGCTTCCCATTGATGTATGATTTGAATGGATAGAGCAATATTTGACCGAGATACAACCATATGAAAATCTGGAATCTGAGGGTACAGAAAAAACTAAATGCTGAGAAAATCACCTTTAAAGTTCTCACATGAAGATCTAATCAATGCATATTACTAAAAAAAAATGAAGTTTTAATATGTTTACAGTAAGAAATTGACTAAATATCTTCATGGAGCATGATCTTTACTTACTATCCTAAGGATTTTTGGTCAAAAAAAAAAATAAATTGACCCATACAATGTATTTTTGGCTAATACTACAAATATACCCCAGCGACTTAAGACTGGTTTTGTGGTCCAGGGTCACAATTATGATCAACATTATGATGCACCTCCAATCCTGTTATCACAACAAGCTTTGTGCTTTGTTATTTCTGATAACAAACAAAGCCTCAGCTTTCAATTCTTGTACATTTTATCACCACATTCAAACAATAAATGCTCTTTTGACACTCTTAAATGTTGTGTGAGAGATCGCTGTAGCAGCTTCAGTTCAAGTGCAAGTCTCTTCCACTTTAAGACAAGTTATAGCACAGAATAAACACAAATGGACATCAGAAGGTATTATTGAAAGATCAATTACAAACTACCACAATGCTTCACTCAAGCAGCGTTATAATCAAAAGAAAGACAATCAAACAGCATGTGAACAATGTCATTTAATGTAGCATTTACCTCAGGGAAGATATCCAGTGTTCACAGTTGGTTCTTTAGCAATAAAAACACTAGCGCTTGTTTACTGTTAATTATATACAACTTGTAATGAAAACAAGTGTTTACGAAAACTACCTTATGTGCAACTGAGTTGTATACAATCGTTTTTATTTAAAAAATAAATAGTTGTGTACCAAATAAGAGTGTTCCCTATATAGTGTACAGCATTAGATGGCAGTCAGTAGATAAAAAAGTATATTTAACTTATTTGAAGTTTCATTTCTCTTATCCCTCATCTTAAATAGGTCACGTTGAGATTGCATTCTCTATTAATGACGTCTGTGATTCTGTTTTTGACCAAAAAGAGGGTCTCTTAGGAGATGTATTAAGTTATTCAACTTTGATGGAAGATTATAAAAACATTTGTTTGTAATAACTGCTAGTCCTTCACAGTAAAAAGCTCTTCGCTCTGTCCTCCTCAGGACATTGTGTGCGTTTTTACTCCTCTGCTGCATGAGCTGTCTGGATCCCAGCTGGCTCTCTCTCTCTCTCAAACACACACACACACACACACACACACACTCACAACCACAAACCTACAGACACGCACATATACTGTACGACACACTCACGTAAACAAACCCAGTCACAGTCGAACAACATCCAATGTCATCTGATCTCAAGATGTTTAAATTGCCTCTGACACACACACACACACGAAACAATGACTGCGATCATCTCATTTCACTATAGAAAACTGCATGAAATGTCATCGCTAACACAGTTTACAGAACTAGTTTTAAAGAGTAACAAGCGTTCTGTGCATGTACTTAGCAATGTGTGAGAGAGCCAATGGAGTCACACATATAATATCACACCTATCAAAACAACACACACTCGGTACAGTGACACGGCAGGGGCCGACCACAGAGCAGCTGCATAGTGACTCACTGAATCATTTGTGGACTGATAAATTGACTCACTGAGCCAGAGAGTCGTTTGATGCATGAGTCACAGACTCACTGTTTGTACAGCCAAATGACTCTGAATCAGTGAAGCCAAACCACCACAAAGGGACCTCAGGAGTCTGTTTATATCCAAAAGTGACACCATATATTGGTGAAAACTACCTCCTTGCTGGATGAATCTCACAAGAACACATCCAGTTTGTATTTCAGGACAATGGAAAGAAACGAGAAAGAACTTTTTGCATAATAAAACAGAAGCCCTTTTACAATTGTAATGGAGCACAAACCAGTCATAAATAGCACAGGTACATTTGTAGTAATACCCAACAATACATTGAATGGGTCAAAATTATAGATCGTGTTCCATTAAGATATTTTGTAAATTTCCTACTGTAAATATATCAAAAGTTAATTTTTGATTAATAATATGCATTGCTATTAACTACTATTTGGACAACTTTAAAGGCAGTTTTCTCAATAATTATATTTTTTGCACCCTCAGATTCCAGATTTTCAAAGAGTTGAAAAGAGTTTGTGACCAAACTGTACTCGCAGCAGACCGTCCCGACACAGTAGGCAAAAATATTCCAGCTCCATCTTTATTTACACAGTTCTATTACATAAAATGTTATCTGCTCTTATACGACCCCTTTAAATACTCGCAGCAGGAGAAGCCCAGCTGTCTGGAGAACGTCTCGGTTATGTATGCAACCCTCGTTCCCTGATGGAGGGAACAGAGACGTTATGTCGTGACGACAGACTGGGGTCTTGCCTGGAGCCCTGATTCACTGTGCTTAAGAGAAAACGCCAATGAGAATTGCCAAGTGGTTAAACAATCCTGAGCCACTCCCCTTCATCCGGGTATAAAAAGGCGACAGGTGTAACCACTCATCCCATACGACTTAACTCGTAGTGACTGACAGACAGGGAACAGAGAGAAAAACATCAGCAGGAAAGAGAGGCTCAAGATCTGGAGCAGAGAGGAAGTCATCGACTGGAGACAGAGCCAGATTGAGAAAGCCAGATTAATACAAAGAACGAGTGTGTTTATACACGTCAAGCGCTCATATAAGGATGTTTATATCTGCTGTGGGAATGACGTATATACTGTATGTATGAAAAGTTCAACTAAGTCCACAGTCTTTGCTCTTCAAAAGTGTTTTTGGTGTTAACTAAACCTACAACTATAGATTTTGGTCATTTAAATAAAGTTTAAATATAATATCAATATTAAATGAAACTTAAAATTTAACTATAAAGCGGAAACGTTGGCTTGGCAACTAACTGAAAATATGCAAATAAAATAAAATGAATTAAAATATGCACAAGATTTACTTAAATGGTAACAAAATAAATGACAAAAACTACAAAATAAAATTAAAATAGTAAAAAATAATATAAAAATGTCAAATGCACATACAATTACTAATGCTTAAACTAAAATGAAAACTGAAAATATTAAATATTAATAAAAAAATCTATTGTACTGTACACTGTATAAAAATGCAAAATAAAAATTCTTAAACAATAAAGAAAATAGAGGTAAAACACCTGTAAAAAATATACTTATTCAAATTAATCAAATTACATATTACATATAATTATTAAATACAAAAGATACAGTTATTTTTACATTTATATTTTTTACAGTGTAATTTACGTTTCAAAAACGTCCTTGCAAACTTAAGTTTCAGGAACATATTTTAAAATGGAAATTAAATCTGACATAAATGTTATCATAAATTTACCTTACCCTCTCAAATAATGACAAAAACTGGTTTCTGGTTGGTTTCCAATTTCTGGTGTGTCTGATCTATATTCAGTCTCTGCTAAAGCTCTATCAGCAGCAATTAATGTCACAATGTTTTACTGTGTCTTTTAACAAATCTTACAAATAATCGCAGCACCCCACCATTATTCATGGTCAATATTTTAGTATTTTGTGTCCACAAAAAAAATCCTCAAAAGACCTCAACATAACAGAGTTATTAGAGTTAGTTAACAGACATGGACTAAAAGCCACAAAGGTCTCGTTTTCGTTTCACGGGTTCTTTCGGTGAAGACGCCAACAGCTGCTTCTGAATTAGTGGAAAAACACAGACATGCGAGTCATGGACAAATTTATCAAAGACGTAAATTCATGTGCAGAAAACACAGGCGCTCGGGGTTATCGAAGCCTTCGCAGTGTGTTATTATTCTTCCATTTGGCCGCTGTGCAGTAACTCATGCTAAATCTTCTTGCTATTTGATTTTTTTGCTTCAGGGTTTGATGCTTTACTGCCTTGGGCTCTCAGTGCCGGCGGAAAGAAATGTGAGAGAACGGGGAAAAACTTGATAGTGGTTATTTTTACTTGCATGGGAATGAACAGATACAGGAGTGAAGGAGGAGGGGAAGAGAAAGCACAGAGATGAACAAAAACATTCCCAAATATAAGCGCACACACACACTTGCACTAGCGAGTTAATGATGAATCAGTGTTCCTCTAAATGAAGCACAGCCCTGCTACAAATGACTTACATAACCAGCTGCGTCTGGAACAAATATTCCTGGGCATTTTCATCAAAACTAAGTCATCTAAGCCTGATGATCAGGGGTGTGCAGAAGACCAACTCTAGATCGGTGTGTTTCAAGTAAAACAGAGAAAATACAACCTGACTGTAAAAAGACACTGAATAATAGATTGATTCTGAGTACTGCTGTCAAATGATTAATCGCGATTAATCGCATTCAAAATAAAAGTTTTTTGTTTACATCATATACATGTGTCGCATACATGTATATATTTAAGAAAAATATGTGATATTCATATATTTCTATATAAATTATGATAATATAAATGTTGGTACATATGTTCAATATATATATATACACTGAATGTATGTGCATTTATATATACATAATAAAAAACACAGTACTCAGACATATATTATGTCAACAAAAACTTTTATTTTGGATAAACTGTGATTAATTGTTTGACAGCAGTACTCAGAATCAATCAATCTATTGAAGATTGAAGATTTTAAGGTCAGCCATCACTATAGCTTATACTTGGGGGCGAATGCTGATCTTTAACTTCTTGAGCATTTATTTTTTTGCTAGTAATGACATAAACCATCTGCAAAAGTTTAATGAAGTCAGAAAATCATTGCTCTTTAGCCGTGTTGTTATCATTAACTAAATCTAAAAATTTTTCAAAATGGCTTTTGCCAACTGAAAAGCATAAAAATTAGAAATGTTATCTTGAAAATACACTAAAATAATAATTCAAGTAATGATTAATAATAAAAATTACTATTAAATAAGTTGAAGCAATACAATTGGTAAAATAAAAATAAACTAAACAGAAATATTGATAATTAAATAAATAAATAAAATATTATACAATGCACTTAATTTAAAAGGTTGCCTTGGCAACTCACTGAAATAAAATAAGATTACGTTGAAGCATTAAAATAACTAAAATTTAAATAAAACTAAAAAACATTATTAATACAAATATGCTATCTGAGCGCACTATGAAAATAACAAAAGGTTTAGTTATAATCACTTTTGCTCATATTTCCAAAACCATTAAGTATATTCAGGCTGAATGTTGATTTTAACTTCTTCAGCACATATTTTTAGATAATAAAATTTAAACTGTTTTCAAAAGTTAAACGGATACAGTCATAGCTCTTTTCCAGTGTTCCATTAACTAAGTCTGAAACTATTAGAAATCATTTTCAGTTACTGAAATAAAGCTGGAATAAACTTCATTACACATATTAGACGTTTGGCAACTGAAATGAAATATGTTTAATATAATGTAATAAAATAAAGATTAAGTTAATGTTTCTGGGTTTTTTTAATCATCCCTATTGCTCAGAAGTATCAAACTGCTGGCTGATTGCCGATCTTTAACTTTTAAGCACTTCTGTTCGTCTAATAACATTTTTTTAATCAGTGTGAAGCGCCAGAGACGTGCTGTTTGAGTTGAATACTGCTCTTCGGTCCGTCTGTATTACTGTGGGTGTCTGTCTGTGCTTCTGTGTGCAGTGATGTCATGATGTGAGACTGTCATGGCAACAAAATAAACAGACAAGTCAAAATATAAACCAACACAGGTCAAAGACCACTGCAAACAGCTAAAAAAATATATGAATTAATATATTTTAAATAAATATACTAATAACTAATTAAATTTCTATAACTAATAGATTATTAAATTAATTCATATTCAGGGGTAAAATACTATTTAGGTCAACAAAATACTACATTAAAATAACTTAAAAATTGAACAAACTTAAGGTCAATGCAGACTATCAATAGCCAGTGAAGACAACTACAAACCAGGAAGGCAACTACACAGACCAGGGACTTGTTTCATGAGAAGTTTACCAAATAAGCCAGTCTTATTTCAGTTAGTCTGACTTCTTTTGAGCCAGATCAACTGACAATAAGCCAGGCGAACTGAAATAGTTAAACTTGTTTTATGAAACAGGCCCCAGAAATTGCTGAGCAAGAAACATCACTGCATCTGAGGAAGACTTGAACAAGTCTGTGTTTTGTTCCCACAGATGAAGCTCCTTGAGCACAATTACATCACTCCCGAGTCAATGATGGTTTCCATTAAACACGAGCGAATCAGTGAATCACCGCGTGAGCAGAAACAAAAGAGAAAGTGCAGCAGTCTGGCGGTTCATTTACTGTAAACAACTCATTCACTGTGAACCGCACTTACTGACACTTGCAGATTAAAATGGATTTCCAAAAAGCAATCACACAGCGTCCTATGAAAGATGCTACTCTGGAATTTTGGGAAGCAAGTCAGGTTCGATTTGCACTCCACACTCATCCAGTTCAGAATGACACAACAGGAGAAGGAAAAAGAGTGAAGAACCCTCTCAGGAATGGGAACGGGAATTTTCTGGATGGGTGGAACAGAGGAGCGGATGGAAGGGAAAGCGGCGCTCCTGCGCTCAGCAGCTGTGAACTTGAGAGACGCGGCGCGCTGCCAGATTGAGCTCCAGCGCTAATGCACATCGCCATGACGACAGGCTTTTACATTTAATTACTGTTAACCAAACGTTTCCATCCATCTCAGGCCTAATTATGAAAGATCACTGGGCGGCTGCGGCGGCGGCGACAAGAGAACGGAAGTGAGGTCAATGATTTTAAACTCCTAAAGCTCTTAAGACGCCGCGTCTGTGCTCGTCTCTGTGACCTACGGAGAATGTCTCTGGAGATTTCAGTCTTCTTGAATTCCTCTAAGCAGAAAAGACAGAGAAGCTCCAGAATGTTTGTAAAACTTAAGCTGCGTCAGACTTTGTACTTCTGCTCAATTTCAGTTCGCTTCTGTACTCGAAGCAAAGCGAAGTAGCAGAGTTTGGTATTACCAGGCTAGCTGTTTCGTGTTATTACATGACAAAGGTTTTTCTTTCATCTTAGAATTATATTTATTTAATTTTAATTAGTCACTCTTAATATATCCACTTCAGAAACACTGCATATTTTCTTCCATTAAGGAACCACTCAAATAAAAAAATAACTTTTATAGACAGAAAACAGCATGAATGTATAGAAATATTCATAGAAAAATGACAGCTGCATTAGTATGACTTCTTGCAATCTTAAAGCATTGGAGTTAACAGGGGAGGCCGGGGTTGTCACAAACTGTATCTTAGTAAGATTTCAAATTGAATTGCAGTAGCACAAATCCTTGTTTCAATATCACCACTTCAGTATCACCATATTTGGCCCTTCTGTTCGTTCAATGTGTGTTCAATGAACTGTAACTTTTTTCCGTGGGCAATAATGCTGGAAAAACCAATAACGTTTTAGCTTTGTGTCTAGAAATTGACTTGCAGAAATAAACAGCCTGAGAAATATTCACTGGAGAACAACAACAAACCCCTTAACGAAGACTTTGTAAATGTGACCTATAGTGTTATTGACAGTTTTAGAACAGTTGTCTGATTTCAGTCTTGAAAAAAATAAGAGTTCAGAGTTTCAGCTCTTTCTGCACATACATCTGCAGCCTATGTGAACGGATAACACGTGCTGGAGCTCGAGCGCCACAGAAACGAGAGTAAAGAACACAGTGTTCTCAACGCAAGGACGCCGTCGCAGGACGCTCCACAAGTCTACCTGCACACACACTCCATGCATCTGATGGTACACAATGTGTGCATGAGTTACATTAAGCGCAGGCATAAAATGATGTAGCTATTTGGACCTTCTCCTTGGTTGAGATGTTTTTTTCTCCATGTAGAGAAAGCTAAAGTACCACTTTTTTGACAGTTTTTACAGACTGAGATGAAGACAGTACCTATGAGTTCATTTTGGTGGTTGGTTAGGACTATAGTAATAAGAATGGATTGATTTGGTAGGTTTTGCAGGTCAGAATTGTCTATGTGGTGCAACTGCATTTAAAAAAAAGGGGTGCTCAGAAAAGGCTTGAAGTTTTGGGAAAACAAAACAAAGTCAGTGTAGAGTTACCCAAATACAGGAAGACATTTTGTTGTCATGTGACAAAACCACAAAATAGATGGTTACACCAGTTGACATATAGTCACTGCATCTGAATATTTGTAGAATACAAAATAAATTGTGTTTTCACAAGCGTAGACTATTAAAAACAACAAACTTGGCACTTTTTGGCGCTTGTTTTAAACCAGACTTTCAAAAGATTAGGGTAGAATAAGGTAATATGTAGACGAGAGTGATGTAGAAGTATTCACCTTGAATGTTTTCACAGTAAATGATCTCATATTCTGAAGTAAGAAAAAAGTGTTTTAAAGTAAAGCTTGTTGTTTTGTAGAACATCACAGTTATATATGATATGAGAACAGTAGGGCCTGTAGATAAGAAGCATGTGTTATTTAAGAAAAATTATATTTTCAGAATGACAATTTTATTTCTCAAACATAGTCTGTGGCATGAAACGTTCCCCAGGAACATGGCTTAATTACTGCAGTTACTCTGTTCTGGACGTTAAATTTCTTGTTTTTCCATCAAATGTATTCTAACTATAATAGTCAACATTTGGAAAACCTTTCAAAAAAGTTGTCCGAAGGCCTAAAACCAAAATGTGTTCTTGTCTTAGGACAACTCTGATGAAATCTAATAATATGACACCTCTGGACATTTTCGTCCTCCATGTCACTAAAACTATTATAACTTTTCAGAACACATTTAACTTTTGTTGCCCAGAATTAAATAATACATAGTCCTTAAGAGGGGGGCGTTTTGCCCCACTCTACCCTTCTATTTTCCCCCATCCCAGGCATCCTGGGTTATGATTGATTGACACATAAACAGTGGCAGTCTGAAGTATTACACCAGCCAACATTCTTCACCCGTCTCCTCAAGCAGATCACAACAGACACCCGCATCATCGCCCACAGCCCCGAGCGGCGGCGGTCGGTGGGTCACTTACAGAGTGTGCGTGTCGGTCGGTAGGTCTGACGCCGCTGGGGCCTGATCCAGTCCGATGCTGGAACAATTAACCACGCACGAGTTTTGCGGTCCCACCGTCGTACAAGAGCAGTTCCCCGGACACGGGCTGCAGGCTCTCCCGTCTGCCGCGACGCCCGAGCGCGCCTCCAGGCAGCAGAGCGCAAAGAGCAGACTGGAAAATAATCCAAACTTTGGAAGACAGACGCCATGTTTTCGCTTAAACACAATCTGTCCATTTCTACAAGGCATAGCTCACTCGCATCTCATCGCCCTTCTGTTGGTGAAGTTTTCCTCGGGGCGCGGGGAGGAAAGTTCACTCTAATTTTCCGAGTTTTTCCATTAGAGAAACGGCGTAGAAAGCGTCGCAAATCCGCGTTTTCCCCCAAGTTCGCTGACGTCCCCCCTCTATTCCTCCGTTAACGGAACTGGATTCACTTCTTCTCCAGAGGAGGGGAAAAAAACTCTGGATTCTGCTCCGCCAGAAGTTCCTGAAGAACTTCCTCTCGTTCTCACATCCTGCAGTGCCGCTGCTCTCCACTGGATGAGGCTTCGTCTTACACAAGATACTGATTAGTAGCTAGATGTTTAATATATATCGCCATTGCTATGTTTTATGCACAACTTTTCTACTATGCGGCCCATTTTACTGTCCATTTGCAGAGATCACATGCACTCATAAATGCATCAGATGATGTAGCCTAATGGCAACTGATAAAGAAACATCATCCGAATATTGTTCACCAGGTGTTGAACTGTACAACTGTGAAATGAAAGCATGGTTGTTTAAAATAAATAAATAAATATTGCAGTTGTTTCTGTTTTTAAGCAATATTATTTTGAATCAGTGATGTCCATTAGTCTTATGTAAAATGTTATTCTTTGCAATAAAGGCAGTTTCTTAATCACATCATCGTCCAGAAAGGGGCATCATATTTATTGAGAAAACAACACAATAAACATCATTTTATAATCTTTTTTTTTTTTTTTTAATTATTATTATTACAAATTGTAGCTAATTTTAGAACTGCCAAGGTTAATGTACATCAAATATGTGTTCTGCTTCGTAATGACTGGTTAGAAATAAAGATATTAATAAATTGATAATATATTTATAAAATAAAGAGATTTAAGTGTTAATCTCACATATGCTGTCAACTTTAATTAAAAGTAAATATATTCCAAATAACTGTTTTAGTATAAAGCCAATGTAAACGCCAGTTATGTTTATTTATCTAGTTCTCTTAAATTAATATTTTAAGACTTTTTTAACACACTTAATATTTGCCTCACACAGTATAAATGGATTTTTAGACATGTGCAACTGCCTTTAGCCTATATTTAGCATCAAAAAATTTGAAAACCCTAAAACATTCTGATTAAATTACAGGAATCAAAATTAATCAATATTTCAAATGATTGTCAGAACAAAAATGATGTGATCTTTGAACAATGCTAACTTTATCTCCATATTTCCATTCTGTTCATTTTCTTGCTGCTGTATAAATAATCAAGTCATAATTAATACAGTTTAAGAATCTGAGCTTGACCAGAGCATTTCAGACAGTGTGATATCCCCTTTTATATGAATACTCTTTAAAATTACATCACAAGCATATTCATTTTTTAAGGAAGGTTCAGAAAGTAGTGCAGAAATGATCCTGAAATAACTCTGCAGACATGAATAAACTATAGCCGTTATTTCTTATCTTTTCCAAATATGGCTAATTCATCATTCATGCACATTGTTTTGCACTAACCAGAATGGACTGGCAGAGCGTAGATGAATTATTCAGGTCTTGATGGGGTATGTAGTGTGTTCAAACTCTAGGGGGAGCCGTAGAGGAAGTCTCAGATCTTCACATCATCTGTGTTAGGACTGGAACCCAAGGATCCAACTAAATATTCAAGAGTTAAGGAGACTAAATAAATGTCTTCCAGTTTTGTGGACATTCACACAGAGATCAGTCATAAATTCTTTCAGGTTTGTGACATATTTCCAAGATAACGTGTTTAGATTTTTGTGTTTCATAGCTTTGTTCTTATTTGCTGTTTTTTATGTCAAAATCTGGCAACACTGAGTCAAGGCCTGATTTCTTGCACCAGACTCTGATATGCAAATTAATATGTCATTAACTACCAGTACAAATTAAATAATGAAAACTGCAGTCATTCATGTTATCTAACTTTACTTTTGACCCAACTCCTAAAAAGTAACTTTAATCTGATTATGGGTATTTTAAAACATCATAGAGTCTAGGATTGAGCACTAAAAATTGAACTGACAACTGAATTTAGTGGCGTCCATATCTGGTTGTTACCACCCGATTAGAGTTTAATCTGTGCTTTTCTACATCAAACTGGAAGTAAGAAAGTCATCTGAGGACATGAGTGGGAGTAAATCTCAACTAAGAGAAGTCTTACCACCCAACTTGTCTGTCCTCTCAGAGTTTCTGTCCCCCAGCATGCACTGCGTTTCAGGAGTTAACGTGCCCGTTAGCGCCAGCTGCGAGTCAGTCATCCCAGTGGATGTCATTTAAAACACCACAGACGTCTGTGATCCACCCTCAAGATTAAAGAACAAGACAAACCGAGAGACAGAGCTATCGTGCCTCTGTTACTCAGAACAGAGAGGTGTGATGAAAGGAGGGAGAGAAACCGGGAGAAAAGAGAGCTGAGGAGAACACAGTGAAAGACGGCAGCTTACTGTAACTGGAGTTCTGTTCATTTCAGACAATCACAGAAGAGTTATTGATGCTTAGTTGATCCAGACTCACCTGTGCTCATATTTTCAGAGTTCACTGCATTTGTTTGCAAATTGTTAACGTAGAAAACGATTTGTTTCTGAGTCACATATGGCCACAATGTGAGGTTTGCATGGTTGATAAGGTACTGAGTAGTTTGCAGCACTCTGCTACACGGTCGCTGGGATGTTCTAGGTAGTTGCTAAGACATTGCTAAGGTTTTCAGGGTAGTTGCTAGGCTAAGGAGTTGCTAAGGTGTTTTGGGTAGTTGCTTGGACATTGCAATGTTGTTGCTAGGATGCTGTGGGTAGTTGCTAGGGTGTCTTTGGACGTTGCTATGTGGTTAATTCTAGGTAGATTCTAGGTAGAAAAATTCTAGTTGCTAGGGTGCTCTGTGTGATTTGTAGCACTTTTCTATATGGTTGCTAGAGCATCACCAGGAGTTCTGGTAGTTGTTAGGGTGTTGCTATGTGGTCACTAGAGTGTTGCTAGGGTGTCCTTGGACGTTGCTATGTGGTTAATTCGAGGTAGATTCTAGGTAGGAATTACTAGGATTTTCTGGTTGCTAGGTTGTTGCTAAGGTGGTCTGGGTAGTTGCTAGGCTAGGGAGTTGCTAAGATGTTGTGGGTAGTTGCTAAGACATTTCAATATGGTTACTAGGATGCCATGGGTAGTTGCTAAGACATTTCAATATGGTTACTAGGATGCTGTGGGTAGTTGCTAGGGTGTTGGTCTAAGGTGCTCTGAGTGATTTGTAGCACTTCTCTATATGGTTGCTAGAGCATCACCAGGAGTTCTGGTAGTTGTTAGGGTGTTGCTATGTGGTCACTAGGGTGTTATGGGTAGTTGCTAGGGTGTCCTTGGACGTTGCTATGTGGTTAATTCGAGGTAGATTCTAGGTAGGAATTACTAGGATTTTCTGGTTGCTAGGTTGTTGCTAAGGTGGTCTGGGTAGTTGCTAGGCTAGGGAGTTGCTAAGATGTTGTGGGTAGTTGCTAAGACATTTCAATATGGTTACTAGGATGCTGTGGGTAGTTGCTAGGGTGTTGGTCTAAGGTGCAAAATTGTTGGCACCCCTGAAATTTCTCACAGAAAAGTATTGCATTAACACATGTTTTGCTATAGACATGTTTATTCCCTTTGTGTGTATTGGAACAAAACAAAAAAGGGAGGGAAAAAAGCAAATTTGACATAATGTCACACAAAACTCCAAAAATGGGCTGGACAAAATGATTGGCACCCTTTCAAAATTGTGGATAAATAAGATTGTTTCAAGCACGTGATACTCCTTTAAACCCACCTAGAGCAAGAAACAGGTGTGGGCAATATAAAAATCACACCTGAAAGCAGATAAAAAGGAGAGAAGTTCACTTAGTCTTTGCATTGTGTGTCAACAGAAAGAGGAGAAGAGAACTGTCTGAGGACTTGAGAATCAAAATTGTGGAAAAATTTCAACAATCTCAAGGTTACAAGTCCATCTCCAGAGATCTAGATTTGTCTTTGTCCACAGTGTGCAACATAATCAAGAAGTTTGCAACCCATGGCACTGTAGCTAATCTTCCTGGGCGTGGATGGAAAAGAAAGATTTATGAAAGGTTGCAACGCAGGATAGTCCGGATGGTGGATAAGCAGCCCCAAACAAGTTCCAAAGAAATTCAAGCTGTCCTGCAGTCTCAGGGAGCATCAGTGTCAGCGTGAACTATCCGTCGACATTAAAATGAAATGAAACACTATGGCAGGAGACCCAGTGCTGACACAGAGACATAAAAAAGCAAGACTACAAAAGAACACAGTACCTACAGTCAAATATGGTGGAAATTTCAGGGGTGCCAACAATTATGGCCATGACTGTATGTGGTCACTAGGGTGCTTTGGGTAGTTGCTATGTGTTTAATTCTAGGTAGATTCTAGGTAGGAATTACTATGATTTTCTGGTTGCTAGGGTGTTGCTAAGGTGGTCTGGGTAGTTGCTAGGATATTGCTAAGTTGTTGTGGGTAGTTCCTAAGACATTGAAACATGGTTACTAGGATGCTGTAGGTAGTTGCTAGGGTGTCCATGGTCGCTGCTATTTGGTTAAAGGAAAATTCTGGGTAGTTGCTGGGGTGTTGGTCTAAGGTGCTCTGAGTGATTTGTAGCACTTTTCTATTTGGTTGCTAGAGCATCAACAGTTGTTCTGGTAGTTGTTAGGGTGTTGCTATGTGGTCACTAGGGTGTTCTGGGTAGTTGCTAGTGTGTTGCTATGTGATTGCTGGGATTTTTAGGTTGCTAGGGTTGCTGTGTTGCTATGTGGTTACTAGGGTATTCTGGGTAGTTGTTAGGGTCTTGCTAAGGTGAACTGTGTAGTTGCTAGAGCGTTGCTAAAATTGTCTGGGTAGTTGCTAGGGTGTCCTTGGACACTGCTATGTGGTTAATTCTAAGGTGGTCTGGGTAATTGCTAGGGTATTGCTAAGGTGCTGTGGGTAGTTGCTAGGACATTGCTATGTGGTTACTAGGGTGTCCTGGGGAGTTGTTAGGACGTTCCTATGAGATTTCTGGGAAATTCTGGGTAGTTTCGAAGTGATTTGTAGCACCTTTCTGTGTGGTTGCTAAGGTGTTCTGAGTAGTTGCTATGTGGTTACTAGGGTGATCTGGTAGCTAATAGTACATTGCTAAGCTTTTCTGGGTAGCTGCTGCGGCATTGCTTATGCAGTTGTTATGGTGTTTGGGGTAGATGGTTGGGCATTGCTATGTGGTTGCTAGGGTGTTGCAAAGGTTTTCTAAATTGCCATGTTAAAAGTCTCTATTCTATACTACATTCTAGGGTCTACATGAACAAGTGTAAATGTTTTTTTTGTTTGTTTTTTTGACAGTTCACACTTGTTTCTGTGAATTGTGGGGACTTTCCATAGACTTCTATTACTTTTATACTGACTAAACAATATTTTCTATGCCCTGACCCTAAACCTACACAGAAAACCTGTTTGCGTAGTTACACTTTCAGATAAGCATCATTTACTATTCATAATAATTTTTCTCCCCCATGGGGACTGCATGCAGGTCCCCACAATGTTAAAACACACACACAGATCTCCTCAACAAGCTGCATGACACCTTCTCCATGGGAATGTCCAGGTGTTTTTCACAGGTGTCTCATTCACCCTGATTTGAGCTGCTCAGCAGTTTGTCTCATCATCCTGGGATAAAAGGCAAAAATAAAGAGATTTTAAGCCCAACCTGAGGAGTTCACCGATGGGACACAGACCATTTCCATCATCCATTCATCTCTTCTGCCACCTGCTTTTTTTATTAAGTTAACCTTTCTTTATTACATTGTTGTGTTTATTTTGAGCCATGTGCTCTGCCAGTCTTCACGGCAGGTGAATGTTGAGGCAGGTTGTTCGTGTTTATATGGATATTTGTGTTGTGTGCTCATTTGTGCTTACATGTGCCTTTGAGGAGCTGAACTGCCTGAAAGCTTTTTCTTAATTCCAGCTGTGTGGTGTTTGCACACAGAGATTCACATTTCAAATAAATGCCGTTCTTTTGAACATCCTATTCATCAAAGAATCCTTACAAAATAAACAAATCATTGTATAAAGCAGTACAACTGTTTTGAACATTTATAATAATCAGAAATGTTTCAAATCAGCATATTAGAATGATTTCTAAAGGATCATGTGACACTCAAGACTGAACTAACGATGCTGCAAATTCAGCTTTGGTCATGGCAATAAATTACATTTTAACATATATATTTACATAGAAATTAGTTATTTTAAAATGTAATAATATTGTTAAAATAAATGCAGCCTTTGTAAGCAGATGAGACATTTGAACAATAATGTCCCTGTTATGGAGAAATAAATATAAGTGCAGAAATATTTGCATAATCATTGCTGTATATGTGTATGGTTTCACCTTTCTTTATATAATACTGCATCTTTTAGATGAATAAGAAAGAAAAAAATAACTTAGGATGTACACACATTAATACAATCAAATAATTATTTTACACTCTCAGAAAAAAGGTACAAAAGTTCTTAATTCCCTTAAAAAAAGTAATAGTCATAAGAGTTGTATTTCCTCACTTCACAGCCATGATCAGA
Source organism: Enteromius mattozi (assembly GCA_032359235.1). Classification (NCBI taxonomy): domain Eukaryota; kingdom Metazoa; phylum Chordata; class Actinopteri; order Cypriniformes; family Cyprinidae; genus Enteromius; species Enteromius mattozi. The sequence continues at coordinate 22,071,908 of JAUMHE010000042.1, forward strand.
TGTATCTATTAATATAATTCATTTTTAACCTAATTGGGTCATTCCTGTTATACAGGGACTTTTCTCTCTCTATGATTTACGTACTCATGTTTTCTCTAAAATGTCTCTAAGAAATTGCTAAAATTATATATATTAGGTCTAATTTATCACTTAGAGATAATTAATGACATAAAAAACTTCCACTAGAAATATAAACCATTATAAACCAATATAAACCATTATATGATAAATATTTTTGAATTATGTTATGGACTAGACTAAACTTCATCTACTCATACACATAAATTATGTGAAAGTATATTTATTTTTGTTCAATTTTCTTCATTTACCGTGTCCCTAAACTCATTTTCCACCCTGTTAGGATATACTTCCTCGCCTTCCAGAATAGACTACAATTGCACTGAGATAATTTTCAAGAAGTGATATTGTTTATTTTTTCCCGCTGGAATTTTACTGTACCAATGGAGGTAAATGTCACCTCTCACTCATACCTTTTTTTTAATGTTTTTGAAATATACTCCTGCCTGTCCCACTCTTACAGTTCCACCCTGTTAGGCTACATTATGGAGAATGTTTGTCTGACCAAAAAAAAAACATATCTGACATAGTTATAAATGTTATGTTCATCTGTAGAAAGTCAGAGAGCTAAATGTTGATCACTGAAAAACCTACAGCTAATTTAGCTGAAAAATTTCCACCATGTTAGATTCTACCCTGTGAGGTTTTTATAGAATGTGGAATGTGAAACCAATGGGATGGAAACTCTAATAGAATACTAAGCTTGGTCAGTATGTGTTCCATATTTAAACATGTCACTACTTTGGTAGAATGCTAAAAACATTTTAAAAATGTAAGTTTTTTAAAATTTATTTATTTTTTATTTTGAATTAAAATGTTACCAGATACCAGGAATGACCCAAATATAAAAATAAAGTGTTTAAATTGAAAGGAATCAAAACATACAACTGAAGAACAACAAGGGAGAATGATGGAGTATAACATTTCACACATCTGAGGCAGACTTTACTGCATGAGCACACGCTGAATAACTGCTAGCTCTAGCTTGACTAGGATTGAAGGAATTGCAGTCTTTGATTGCCGTATGATTCATATATCATGGCATTTACATGCTATAGTCCAAGGTATATGGTGCAATCATGAACGAGTTCAAGCACATACCTTTGCACCAATGGTGAGGCCGTGGACTCTGTCTTTAAAAAAAAGCTGCCGAGGAGTGGGTTATGATCAGACAAGCCGGAGGAGGGCAAATGAGCTGCGATGTATGTGAGAGCTGCAGCGGTCTCATATTTTCACATCAAATTGGCACTGCTTGCTGTTCTCTTTGAAAGCATTGGTCTGTATTGAAAGCACTGGCATTCATTTGAAATTTACAAACTTGTGAGTTTGGAGCAGAAAGCTCATATTATATCTGACAAAACATTTGGAAATGGAAAGTCACACTTCTTTATTTTCTGCACTCAGGCACCTAAATTATTGCTCCAAATGTGATTAAAATGGCACTGGCGAGTGAATGAGGCAGTTATACTCACTATTAGACCGAAACATTATCAGAAACTGCAACATAATATACTGATTAAATCTGTTTTTTATCTGGTGTAAGTTTCATTAGCGATATTTGACTGTCATGAAACAAATTATATTTATGTTTAACAAATTAAACATCTTTTACATAACTTAAAAAGGTAAACAAAGTTTTCAATACCTACTACACTGTTATTTTGGTATGATTCATATACTATTGTAGCTTTTGTTAATATTTTGAATGAGATTTTTAAAATATCTTCCATTCAAACTAAATGAAATTGAGAAATGTTGACATTGTCACTTTTTTTTAGCTAATAATTATTTCATTTCAAGTAAAGGAAGAATGATGATTGCCATATTAAACAAACAATTAAATAAATGTATTTATTAATTTATTTTATTAAAAAAAAAAAAAGTAAAATAATGCAATAATACAATAACATTTTTTTAATTATTAATTATTTTAATTATTTAATAACAATCAATGTACATACTAACCAAAATCAAATAAATAAAGATAATATAAAACACAATTTAACAGATTGTAAAAATATTTATTTTTAATAAAACGTATTTAATATTGTGGCTTTACAGTAAAAACAGCTGGAAGTTTATACTGGCTGAAGCAAAGCGACGTGTTTTCTCTTCAGGCAGACTGTGTGCAGCATGTTCTCTGTTTGCTATCGACAAATTCATATTCTTGCCGGTCAGATTAATTTGCCTATTTCTATGCTAAAAGTGCAGTTGTGCATACAAATATTGCAACGCTTTGCACTTAAAAACCAAACATTAAAGCGAACCAGGAATTTACCACGAATTTAAGTGGCATCTACAAATGAATGATTCAGTAGAATTCAATCTGCAGCTGCATCAGTATTGAATATATTTCAGCACAGATTAGATTAGATTTTTCTGACTCCATAATATTTCATTTGTGAACATTATGCCCGGAGCAGCCCACGCTGTCCATATCAATTTAGTTTTTCATTTATGCTCTTTTCTGGTCATACCACCGCGTCCTCTAATTGCATATATTTGCGCTTGAGAACATTACAGCAGCGGGTTTCTAAGGATAAATGTCTTGAGATCAAACCTCAACGCGGCAGTTTAAAAGCAGTCCTAATGTAATTTCACTGCTTAGAATGAGGTGAAATCATACAATATTGGTAGGAAGACGGTGCAAATGCTGTTTGATTGTATGCTATATGTTGTGTAAGATGGTCTTTTATTGCTAGTAGAAGAACAAATAGCAGTCTGGGAGTCATAATAAACTGTATTGGATCTCCTTCCTCTGTCTAAATGCAGGTAAACTATATTAACCCTCCATAACCGCATCATGTAAATAAATCACCATAGTGACATAACCAAACACAAAATCCAATGAGATCTTAAGAGTTATAGTTATGACTCCCAAAGCTTCAATATTATACTCCTCAGCCGTGCTCAGTTGTGCAAAATTTCCTTTTGAAAGTCTTTTGACATTGTTTTTACATTGAATTCAATTGGGACAGTGATATAACCTCACTTCGGCCTGTTCTTATGTCTGCAGCTGGGGAAATTTTCCATGCTAACAGCAATAAGTGAATTAGACCGGCGGAGAAGCACAGAGCGATCAACACTAATTTTGTGGAAGATACCACCACCTGTCTCAACATACACTCGCAAACTCAGTATATGTCTGCAGATAGTATTATGTTCTTCATAAAGGTCACTGTTAAACCTGATTTGAAGCAGCAGAAACACCTGCGATCCCAACAGAGCCCCTCATTAACCCTTTATCTGCCCTCTTCTGCCTCGACCTTCTCTCTTTATCAAGTGTTTCAGAAACAAAATAGCTTAATCAATTACACATTTATGCTGTAGAATGCTTAAGAATTTATTACTCAATATAACTGCTATGGAAACAAAGAAGAAGAGTATCTGCCACAAATAATAGTAGATTCAGTATGGGTTTTGGCCAGTAGGGGAGGCTATCTGCAGTCAAAAAGGGGCTGAAGGGTATTTGTGATGTTTCTAATAGTTGTTTTTAATTGCTCGTTAATATTTGATATTTGATCCATATAAGTGACTTGTTCAACATGACAAAAAACTAAACACTGTGCCCAAACCCAGAAATGTCACTAAAGACATTGTTTGGCAAAAAAGAGAATGAATAAAAAATAACAAATAATTAATAAATAATATAATTTAAATAATGTAAGGCCAACAATAATTTCATATATAGCCTATATGAAATTATAAAAAAAAAAACTCTAACACTGAAGACCATTCTCATGTTATTTGTAACTCTAAGAATGAAGATATTTTTCTCATGTTATTTGTGTGTTACGTTCTTTTTTTCTATGTCACAACATAGGACACAGTCCAATTTTTATTTGCCAGCTACCCATGAATATATAGTAAATGTAAAAAATGGGTCACTGAAAAAAAATCTTTTTATTCAACCACTAATCTGAATACTGAGAGGGATGAATTCATCTAAATTGTAAAATTGCATTTTATATTATTCAGCGTGAAATCGGTTTAGAGATTTGTAGCCTAAAAATACCCCGTGATGGTGATCAGTGAAAACAGAATGCAGCCTGTCAGAGCCGTCTAGGAAACACTGATGAATCAGAGAGAAGCTGGAGATTTGCAGGAACACATGTGGATTCTAGTTAATCGATATCTGTAATTATTCTGCTGTGTACTTGTCAAGTTCAAAGCTGCCTCGTGCATGACTGAGCTCAACTTCAATTGATCTCTGGTGTGTGTGTGTTTTCTGGATGTTTTCAAAATGTTTGACAGGCATAAAGAGTTTTAGATTGGGCTGGAGAGATATTTCTTACAAAATGTCTTATTTCAGTGATATCTGTCAGAAAGTATGAATATTTTGTCCTAGGTACTTAAAAAAATTAATTTGCCCCAGCGATGTCACGATGAAAGACACCATCTGTTTCTATGCGAATAACACATAGAACAATGTGTTCGGTGTACCTCAAAGCTCTTGTTTTATCTGTCTGCTGCATAATTATGGCAAAATCAACCAGCTGTAGGTGAGATATGAGTACAGGAACTCTGCTTCCCGCTGAGAAGTAAATTATGTAATGAGGTGCCGCCGTCAAACCGCCTCAGAACAGATGTCATGTGTGAAGGGAGACACCTGAGAGCCATACGCCTCATCTTTGTCTAGCACCTTCTTCTTACAAGTTACTTTAAGCTTGTTAAAGGCACATCTACCTCCAGGTCATGTCAGGAATCAAAACGTTCTGGGTCGCGCCACTCATTTTAAGGCATAAAGCAGCTGTAGTCCGGAGGTGCTGTGTTGTTGGCACTCTTGAAAGATGGATAAAGGGGTGAATTTCACAAAACCTGTCAAGAAAAGGTCAAAAATGAGAAATAAGAAATTCCATTTTGCTATTTTTAAGAGTTCCTGCATTTTGACATTTTTCTTTATAATGTGAATCATGCAAATCATTGAAAGTAACGGATTCATTTGCAAAGGTAAAAGTCTGAACACATTATAGTAATGAATATTTTTTAATAAGACAAAGTCCAAATTATCCATATATGAATGAAAGTGGAATTTTTGGTTACAATCCCAAGTTGGTGGTCTCAACATATGACGTTTTTCAACAAATTACAAATGTCTCCAAAAATTATAGGCTAAATGTTATATACAAATTAAAAATATAAATTTAACAAAATAATAGTATTCATTCTGCTTGTTTATTTTGAAATGTTGCATCATAAACCTTGCTTTATCCACCTTATCTTCCCATAAAAATGGGCACAGCCATTTGTAAATTTTATGAGTCTTGCTTCCGGTCTCATTCCAGCTATTTTTAGCTGTACAAAACAGCTTTTGCTGCTTGATATTGTAAATTCTTGTCTTACCATATTATTTTAATGTACTTAATTGTGCTTGCTATCTTAATTAAGAACACAGTGGTTTGTGGTGCAAACAGTGTTACCGTGTACAGCATGCTGGAGGCTAATTCTTCTCATTATTTCCCTATAACCGCTAATCAACCAGAAGTCTCCCCTATAGGCTGCCGCATTGAAGAATAAAGCTGATAAAGCACCACTAACCCAATTTCACCCTGACCTGGCAACAACCACTCAGCCTCAAGGTATCACGTTTTGAAAATAACTACTAACATTTCCTTAAGAAAATAATTTTAGCCTATATTTAGACATGGCTAATGTACTGCTGTCAAAAACGATGTCAGTACCATAAAAGTAGTCCACGCACTTTATATATACCATTACAAGCCTTCTAATAAGCTTGTATTAGGAACAAAATACTTTACCCTGATAGCACACATACATCTAGGAGACGTCTATTTGACGTCTGCATTTACAAGATGTATTACTTAGGACGTCTCCTTTTTGATGTCAAATAGACGTCTATTAGATGTCTTTAAGATGTTTATGATTTAGAATGTATGTAAAA
>JAUMHE010000042.1:22086913-22098107 GCA_032359235.1 Enteromius mattozi
CCCCCCTCATGTGCCTCATTGTTAAATGTTTATAAGTATATTCATATGGTTTACATTTAAGTACACTTTTTGACATAATGTCACTATGTAATGATATTGTAAAGTTACTGCCAGTGTAATGGAAACCACACCAACAAGCATTATCATTGCCTTTCATAAGTCATTTCTATTGATGTTTGATGTACAAATGGTCTCATTTGCAGAAAACAAAAAATGGTCTGGGATGGATGAACCCATCTAGTGTTCGCTGCCACCCTTCCTTGCCATTGGTGGAGGTTTCTAGAAACGGCTTCAATGCCTCAGCTACAAAGATCTTCCTTGTGCGACAGTGTTTAAGTGTTCTGCGTGTGTTTGGCTGTTCATAAAAGCTATATGAAGAATGTGCATTGCTTGGTTAATGCTAAATGTGCCTCTGATATAAACTTTGATGACACTCATAATTCAGCAGGCATATTTTAGGCCTGTTCATGTCAGCCAGCAAGCTTTGCGATCAATACTTCAGCTTCTTCTATTAAACCCAAAGACTCGTTTGATTCTGCTGACTTGTAAGGCACGTGCTGGCGGCGCCTTCAAACTGTGAATGACGCATTAACAAATCACTCTGTGCTCAAGAAATGCTGAGCAAATGTCATGTTCTGCAATGTTGTTGGTCTTAATGTTACTTTTTAATGATTACTCAATTTTATTATTCATTTGTTTCGCGATCCTTATCAGGAACCTATGGGAGCCCGTTTACGGCACTGAATAAAAAATGTAAAAAAAAAAGGCTATTGCGACTTTTTATTACTCAATTCTGACTTATTTTCTCAGATTTGTGAGATATAAAGTTGCAATTGCAAGTTATAAAGTCAGAATTGTGAGATATAAAGAGTTACAAAGCCGCAATTGCGAAAAAAGATATAAACTCGCAGTTCTAAGAATAGGTCTTTTTTTTCGCTCAAATTTGGACTTTATAATAAGAGTTTATATGACGCGATTTTGACTTTTTTTCAGGTAACTGCAGCTTTATATCTCGCAATTCTGACTTTATATCCCATAATTGCGAGTTTATATCTCACAATTTTGACTTTTTTCACGTAATTGCGACTTTATATCTTGCAATTCTGAAAAAAAGGCATAATTGCGAGTTTCTAACATGCAATTCTGCGGGGAAAAAAACTGAATTGTGAGATAAAAAGTCGCAATAACCTTTTTAAAAAAAAAAAATATTCAGTGGCGGAAACGGGTTTCTGTGTAAGAAATTGTTTTAATTGCAGAAATATATAAAATATACAGTTTTCTGAAAGAGACCCTTCAGATCATATATTGCGCTCTTAAAACTTAATATCAGAAATCTATATTGATGGTATATTGCTGACATTAGGAGTGCGCTTGAACAGCTGATGCCATTATTGCTTATAAAATCAGTCACCAAACCTCATTAAGTGAGAATCAAATGTTTAAGTTGTACATATACTATGTTTTTGTCTAAATAAAAGTGTATTCAGTAGCCATTTGCTCTTGGTTTTCTTTCATTCTCTTCTCTCAGTCTTTAAATCTTTACTGGTTATTATTGGGTGTTGTACAGGCCACAATGCAAAAACCATAAATTCAGGCCCTAAATATATTTTGCGCCGTGCCGCAACAGATAAAGTCTGCCTACACTGGACGCGATAAAACGACCGTTGAAAATCTATGGCGGCAAATCTATGCCATTATTAAGCGAGCGCACCACTGATAATGGCGCTCGTGGTAAATCATTTCCGCGAGAGGAAAACAGATCTACATGTGAAGAAACGGGAGCCTGCGAGCTCGTTTCAAACCCTCGTGATCATTCCTGCGCTCGATCTTCTCTCACCTGCTCACGCAAACACTTTTATTTTTGTCAGTCGTCATTTGTTTTCCTCTCGTGGAAATGATTTACCTCATGCTCCAGCATCAGTGGCGCGCTTGCTTATTAATGGCATAGATTTGCCGCTATAAAAATCATTTGAAACTTGTGTCAGTACGTAATTAGTTGTAATTTTAGTGTGTAATTACACAGTTTGCTTTATAGAAGCAAATAAGCATTGTTCACACTTAGTGCAAACATGAAACCTTAGAATGAAGTAATGCTAATATCTGCACTACATGCAAAATGGCTGCGCAATGGTGGGCGGAGTTACTGAAAAATCTCACTGAAACAGGTTATTTGTTCTCAAATAGATGCTATGCGTAAATATCAAGCAAAGGGTAGGATATAAAACAGTAAAATCAGACATTTTCATCATTTATTTTAGTCTTTTAACAGGGCTGTTTAAGTGTGCTTGCTGAGAGAAATCAACGAGCTGTTGTAAGTTACACCACTGCTGTCAAAGAAAGTATAGTAGTAGTACCGTAAAAAAGTCACCCATATGGTTCCAGCGACATATGAATACAAGCTTTCTGAATGTGTGAAATAGCTTAAAATAAAGGAAAAGATCAAATTTATGCAATTACTCATAGAAAACCTTCAGTTTTTATTTTCTTTTATACCTGCTGATCTTGTCATTCATGTGGACGTGCAGCGCTCAGAGCCATACACCCTCAGCTTAAACTTTAATAGCTCTTACGTGTCGTCTTCATGCCAAATTTGAATATGAAGAAAATAAAAGGGCAGTTTTTGTATGTAATTAATATCGTGCAGCTCTTATGTTTGTGTGCAAACCAGCAAATCACTGTTGCGTTGTGCTGCATCAAGCCAAATTTATCCCTCCTACCAGGGGCAACATCACATCATAAAAGACTAATTAAAACAGTTCAATGTTTTAAATATAAACTGTCTCCCAGTCTTGTTTGTGGTCGAGTCCTTGTGTATGAGCTGCTTTTGGTTCAGCTCGTGTCTCATCCTCAGTCTTCAGTTTCCAATCGTTTCTCACTCTGCCTCCATTTGCTCCTCTGTTCCACCTCAATCAGGTTTTCAACCTGTGATTCCATTAAACTCCCTCCCTCCTGTCTCTGTTCCCGCTTTACATTCCCTCATTCCACATTCAGCCGCCTAGGGAGGATAAAAAGACTCTTTGTGTCTTCGTTTTCAATCCACTTTCACATTGTCATCTCAGGCTTTCACTGTTGTTCCATATCTCAAGTGCCTTCAGATGAACTCTCTCTGCAACAGGATACACTTACCTGAAAAGTCATTTTGTGTCAAATAGCAGAGACTGCAAATGCTCCAGGATTGTCATAGAATTCAAATCATGAATATAGCAGAAGTAAACAAAGATGCAAAGTAATAAAGCATTCTTTCTCCTCACACAGGCTTACCATTTTCCAGCTTGACAGCAACAAATCTTAGCTTTAGATTCGACAGCCAATAACACAGGAAAGCAAGCCCCCAAAAAACAAATAAACCAGATACGATTTAGGGCATGGAATTAGAAAAAGACAAATGCTAGCCTATAGCATCATGGCAAACAGGATTAAGAGCCCAGTGTATCTCAGAAACAGCAAATAATATACACATAGTGTCATAAAAATATATTTTAAAGGCACACCTGTGGATCTCTGTTCAAAATAAGTGTTTTATAGCCTGGTATCGTGGGAGAGTTTTCCATTTAGAATATTTCATTCTGTCGCAGAAAACCATCTGTGCTGCTTGATTTAAAGAAGACACACCAATCTGAAGAAACTATAATGAGACATCAAACATCTTTTTAATCTCAAAATGACTAATAGCTAATACAAGATGCAAAGAATGTTATCACACACTCAGTGTCTATGGTGGATAAGAACAATACTGAGTAACTCAGTTTTCTATAAGATTAAAACTGTATAAATGTGATGCATTGACATTTAACCTGTTTAAGTGAACAATATGTACTCACACCTCAACACTTGGTACTGAAAACACCAATTAATAGCTATTTTTTAAGCACAAACACTCTGAAAGGAAAATAAACCTGCCAAAATCTGGCAACAGCTTAAGTGCAACAGCTTTGGCATTTTTTTACATTTTATGCCATTTTGCTTAAATATTACAAGGTTTTTGTATTGTAAAGCAGAATTTAATTTATATACAAAATGTAAAACTACAAAAATTAAGAAGTAAAGATTTTAAATGATTTCCACAGATGTCTGGCAGTAACTTCGAGACATTCTCCAAACACTTAGGTCTTGAGCAATATGTGGACACTTCATTGCTGCTCTGAGGAGGAATGTTCAGTGGTGTCGGGTGAGGAACTTCAACCTCTGGCACAAAGAGGAGGACTGCAACACCCCAGAGAGCCCAGAGGTGATGAGATCTGAGGTAATGCAGTGATGTTGATGTTCGTTGTACCAATGCGTTGACGTGATTTACAACCATGAGATCGCTCTGCTAGATTTTTTGGCTTGACCGAAAATCTCTGTGAACTTACACAATCGCTCGCAATGCGCGCAAATTTCAGGGGAGGCTACAAAGAGTAAGGATTCCCAATGCTTGAGATAAGCCAGCGAAAGCTTACTGATATCATTCTCTGGAATAAATGAAGGCCGTTCTCACCGTTGCTCCTGCTCTAATAAGTCCCTGCTCTGATAGATTCTTCATCCTACCAACAGCAAAGGCCGATAACGCCTTGTTCACTTTTTTCCGGCTGTTTTTGATGAATTATGCTCCTGGATGGGAAACTAGAGCTACTGCCAGCTAAACAAATCACCCTTGATGCACCTGAAGCACTTCTGCAAGATCTTTTTTTAGTTGCACCTTTCACTTTGTGGCCGTTCTGAAGGTCAAGGCACCAGAATCCAGACTCACTGGAACCGACGTGAGGGAATTTGTGAATTTATGAAGCTGCCAAACTGGAAACCCAACAAGAGCAACCTTGGAAACCTCATTAAAAAGCTACCGCTCCTCTTTTCTAATGCAGAGTTTCCTGTCTGCTAGAGCCTGAAGCTGATTTGATTGCTACTCATTCTGCACACTGCCGACAGACTCTTTCTGCCAATGCACTGTTTGATGCTGGAGGATCGTTATTACTGCTGACTGGGTTGAAGTTTCAGTCACTGAGGTGAAGATTTGTTGAACAGGAACGCCTTCTTATACTCAATAGCTGCAAATCCTTAATTGTGCACGTGCTCACGTTCGAAATTCTTTTTTTTCTTGAACTCAAAACTGTACAGTTTGTCTCTCTCAGTAGCGAAAACAAAATTTGCTATGGTAATACAAGGAACCCCAGAAATATTATGTTAAACAATTGGGACTCAAACTTTCGCAAGACACTGTTTGCTTAATCAAAGCTTACCCAAACAGACACACACATCCACACTTAACACATGGGCCCCAGAAGAGTCTGTGTTTTTATAAAACTAACATTCAGCAACAAATATGCATCACTGCCAACAGAAACTTGGAAAACTTGGAAAACATGGAAACACGGGTGACTGCATCTGATTTTGATCAGATTTTGGATGGGCTTTTTGTACATGAATGAGTGTAGAGCCAGAATAGAATGCACTTACTATGGGCCATATCTCAAAACTCATTATAAGTAATTGCAAAGTGTTATTATGGGTTTTATAAATTATATGTAAATCACTGAGATCAGACAGAACTGGATAAATGTACCTTTTTTGGGTGCTTTACAAAATGTGTTTTTCATTGCCTATCATTCAATATGTGTCAATATGTAATCCAACAAATAAAAAAGTGGCATAAACTCAGTAATAAACATTGACAAATCTCTTTATTTATTTTATTTTTTTTAAAGGGACAGTGCACATTCAATTAACATAAGTAAACAAGTCTACTATGTAAATGTGCCAGATTTAGCCATTTAGGCTAATTTTCATCTACTGTCCCTCTCAGGTTGATGGTAAAAGCACGTACACAAAGAAATAACAAACACATTCTGGCAAAGTCACAGTCCAAGAAGAGAGAAAGAAAAAAAATAGCCAACAATTAACATAAACATATAAATATAAACATATTTTTTTAGAATTTATATAGAAATCAACAATAAATATATAAACAAAGCACCCTGACGATGATGAAAGCAGCCATTCAGAAAAGACCCCTAACTGTGTGACCTTTTCAGGACACTGCTGGAGGGTAGCTCCCTCTTCCTCTGATCCAGGACCAGTATCCAAATCCGAGCCTCGATCTAAACAACTATGAGAAAAAACCTACACCTGATCTGAAACAAAACAAGACAGTATAGTCTCGTTTAGGACAGCACTTCAGGGCACCCTGTCAAACTGAATTTTGGGACACTCTGAGGAAGTGGCCAACTAGAGCCGCAGGAGATTCATTATAAGCTCCTCAGACATGTAAACACCCAGAAAGAAAGCAGCGTATATGTTTATCTGCGTGGGTGTCTGCACCTGTCTCACACTGTGATCTTTAATAATTCTCTGATATTTTTAAAGGTGCAATCTAAAGCGGGACTCCCGAGTCGGCCGCCCACAGATACTAAATTGATTGTAATTATATTAGGCGGAAAGAATGCAATTTCTAAAAGAAACAGAGGCAGTAAAACTTCAACACCATTTATTCCTTTTCACACAAATATACAGAAGTTTTGATTAATAAAGTGTAATCTTCGCACAGTTTCTTGAAGAATATCATGTTATAACTTTAAAACAATATTAATATGCTAGGATATTTGAAAAGTGATACTTTTGAATGTTAGCAACACATATATCCAGCTTCATATCTATGGGTTTTCATAGACAGTAGGTTTGTTTGGGAGCTCACGGAGTACAGAGATGTACTTGAGAGGTGAGGAGCTCCGGTTCAAATCCTGTGTAACTAAAAAACAAAACAGTTCAAATGTGTGTAAAAGGAAGCTGAAGTGACACAGTTGCATCAGCAAATGCCTTTTTATATCAGTTTTCCATTTGTTAAAATTATCGGGTAGGTTTAGGGATGGATTTGGTGTAGGGCATATTTCCAACATGATAGAGCATTAACTTTTAGCAACAGTCCATAGATATTTCAATTATGAACTGCTGCAACACATACCTATATCGTAATAAAAACCTGCCAGGGTTCACATATTAAACCCGTGTTTTGGCACCACACAGTGGACATTTCTCTATTTTTTTGAAACCAGGTTGTAAACTTCTGATATTTTGTTTCCTGAGCACACACATCCAAAGCACATGCACAGAAAGTAGCTTTCACATGACATGTGAGTACTTAGTTCTCTTTCACAAAAGTTGCAAAGTATGAGCTACAAAAGCACAGTTATGTTTGTGAAGTTAAACAGCTTAGAAAAAAATTGCATATTTATATACAGTACTTACTGCAGTCTATGCTGCTAATAAAGCACTATTAGCATAATAGCTGTAATAGGAAAACATTTCTATGCTATTAAATGAAAATAAAATGGCTGATTGTGTGTTTGTGGGTCACCTTCTGCTAATAAGCCAGTGTCCATCAACAGTTGTGGGCAGGGCTTATAAAATGTGATGTCACTTTACAGATTCTGTGAGACGCTGCTTATGATTTATGGGGATCAAAAAAAGGAGCAGACATATTTTAGACATTATAGGGTGGTTGTGAACACAAACTACCAACACACATTTATGTTCCAACAGTGGATTTTTCATAATATGGACCCTTTAAAAGTATGTTTTCTTTGACCATTAAGCATGGCTGGATGCATGTGCAATACGACAGCACTGTCCTGACTCCTGTCTCTGAGACCAAACCTACTGTTTAAATAGATACTGACAGGTACAATATTAACAATCAGCTAAAACGTGAAAACACTGCACAAATAATGTAGGCTACCTACAAATGCGAATGACCTTGTGCAGGAAGTCCATTTTGTTCTTCTTTCCTTATCATTTGGACACATCTCTTCAGTGAGCACACCCCTCGTCTCATAACCTGCGATTCTTTCTCATGCAGGGTCAGTGCAACTCTGCTATCACATTGAGCCAAAGAAGGAAACAGAACGAATAGCTCCAAGCATTTAATCTTTTGCTGTTTGGTGTTCTTGAACAGAATGATAATTAGACTTCAACACATTCACAAGACAAAAAGTAAATCAATATAAAAAAAAATAAATACAAATCAATGGAAGTGTTCACAGCTCCTCAGTCATATATTTACAGATCATTCAAAGAATGCCTTTTGTTTGTCTTTCTTTATTAAAACACAAAAGGAGATGTTCGGAAGAATAGATGATGAATGTCAGACTTTGAAAATCGTTTGGCTTCAGAAGAATTGGTATTGCCTAAACACTGCACAACACAGACTGATTACTTTTAAGTTGATTAATTATTTTTTGGAGCCTGGCAGTATAGATTAGTGCCCAAGACAAAATTGTGGAAGAGAGTCAGGTGTTTAAAAAAAGAAACAAATATGCACGATGACAAAAAGGTATTCCTTTAACATCTGAAATGACCTGATGATGTTTGGAGGCCATACACAGATAATACAAAATTTTGCTATAATCAGTTTTATTCATCACTGAATCAAATTAAATCAACATTGAACTGACTAGAGCTAAATAATGACACTTGTTATTTTAGAGCTGCTTTGCTCACCATAATTGAGTTTCTGTAATTGATTCTGCTATTTTCCTGTTTATCATCCTGTGTATCACCAGCCTATTGTATAAAGCACTATTGCATAAAGGTAACTTGACTAATAAATTATATCACAGTCCCTTACATCATCCCATGCCCTCCTACAGATGTTATAGCTTACTTACATTGATTTATTTTGAAAAGTATAAGGTTTTGTTTTTCTAGAAAGCATGCATTGATTCATTTCAAAATAGCCTATATGTATTGCATAAAGGAAAGGAAATGCAATTAAGACCTTTCCTCATCCTTCAGGCTCTCACCATGTTTTCCCTCAATTTTTGTCTCCCCACTTCTCATCAGTAAAGACATTTCAACCTTTGGATTGGATTTATGGAGGTAGATTAGAAGCAGACACAGCAAGAGCCCATCCAGAATGCTTGGATTTCTGGGTAATGGATGGAAATTAGCGATTTCATCGGTTAAACAAACATTTGAAGGTAATACACTCACGCAAGCTAGCTGCGCACTTTATCTTTGCCTGTATTGTATTTCTTGCACAGTATTTACTATTTCATTGAATTTACATAATCACTTCATCTCTTCATTTGCTTATCTTCCAATGATATATTTAGATTTGTCAGAGGAATGGATTAATAATGATCATTTTCATTAAATTGAGAACCAGTTCAGTTCAATTTCTGAATGAATCATTAAGGAAAGTTTTGTGAACCAGATCAACTGATTCATTGAAAAGATCCAGCTCACAAGATGATTCATCATGAACTCTCATATTACACAACTTCAAAAGACTTGGGAAATAAAAGCATAGGTAATTCTTAGAAAGTTTGAGGTTCAGAAGTGTGTGTAAATACATGAGCTATTCCTTCAATGTGTATATGTTTAGCACTGTATGGTCCTCTTGAACTTTTGGGGTTATTTCCTGGAACAATAATCCAGTAGTGACGTGGGTATTGATATTATATACTAAAAATAGTTCTTATACCTTAATATGACTCTCTTTGAAAAAGGTGAGTGTGTCTGTGCTCTACTTCATTAAAACTCGATTATCGCTCAAACACGCTCCTCATAAGGAAAACACAAGCGCTTGAACACACTTAAGGGCAAAGCTGAGTGAGGTGCACTTATATTTCTGAAGGAAGCACATCCAGCTCTTTGTAGAACATACACTGACAGCAGCTGAATAGATGATGCTTGAATAAAGGCAGACATAGAGAAAGAGGAACAACATATAGACAGGGGCCAAGTAAAATGAGGGAACTCCAGAGAGAGAAAAAGGGCACAGAAAAAAGAAGAAAAGACATGCCTCTATTCCTTGAACATCAAGTCGATGAGAGAGAAGCTTATGACAGGGTGACAATGATGAAAATCACTGTAATAGCAGCAGAGGTTTAGAGCAACCATATACTATGCTTCTGTAGCTTTATTTTTATTGTTTTATTACTAGTTTTCATTAACATTTTCCACCCTCTTTCTGACCCTTAAATTTAAAGAGTTGCTTCTAAAAATAAAAACAGCTTGTCACTGAAAAAGTTTCCTTAAAAGGACATATTTTGTACATTTTGTACCCCTAGGTACATATTAAAGGGTTCCTTCATGTCATTCCAAACCCATAAGACCTTTGTTCATCTTCAGAACCCAAATTGAGATATTTTTGTTTTTGCTATGTTTCTGGATCTGGGATCATTTCAGTTGTATTGCTGTCTATGGAAGGTCAGATAGCTCTCAGATTTCATCCAAAATATCTTAATTTGTGTTCTGAAGAGGAACAAAGGTCTTATGGGTTTGGAACGACACAAGGGTGAGTAATTATTGACAGAATTTTCATTTTGGGGTTAACTAACCCTTTAACACCTTAAGGGTAAGTATTACTACACTAAGGTATTGATATGTACCTTAAATAAAAGCTGAAGAAAGAAAAACTGTTAAACTCTTATTTTTTAGTCATGTGATAGCCATTGATGTCTAAATTATAGTTATAGGTAACTATCATTTGTTCTTGTATTTAATTAAAAAAAATTGCACTGCTCTTCTGAAGGCAAATTAATCTTGTATTTGTGCATGAGAGCATTAGTGCACATCCAGTTTATTAGTGGTGCTGATAAAATGATCAATAAATATTAAAACAATTATTTAAATTTATTGATTGTATGCATAGACAATATTTTTTTTGCAAACTATGCATATACTTTAATATTTATAAGTTTTGGGCCATGGGTAGTGCTTTTCTCTGATTGGTGGAATTTTCTGTATAGCATCATGGGTAATGTATTTAATTTGTAATTATTTGCAATCTTAGTTCAAATAATGCAAACTGATGCTTTTTATCAAAAGCATATACCAAGCTCAGGAAAATACCGGAACAGGTCGTGGATGGACAGCGGTAAGTGTAGGCATATTACCTTGAGCTCAGTCGTAGAGCTATACTGGCAGGTAAGGCTTTTAACCCTTGCAGGTGAGTATCGACAGGTGTGTCCAATTAGTAATCAGGTGATAGCGAACGGGTGCAGGGGACTGAACTGGGATCAGTGACTAAAGCCGTTAATACAATTCTCATTATAACCATTAAATCCATTACATTTTCTTTTGTGTTTTGGGCAGGGTTCTATTGTGTTTTTCAGCAGGGACAGATCTGTCAAACACTACTGTTTTTAACAATACAGATTGTAGCAAAGCACTGAACATTATCAAATAGGAGAATAGAGTGATGGTAATGTATAATGAC
>JAUMHE010000042.1:22098207-22117217 GCA_032359235.1 Enteromius mattozi
GTCTTTAATCTAGATTTAAACTGACAGAGTGTGCCTGCCTCCCGAACAGTATTAGGTAAATTGTTCCAGAGTTTAGGGGCTAAATAGGAAAAAGATCTGCCACCCACAGTAGATTTTGATATTCAAAAGAGAGCAAGATACAGTTTTAATCTTGATTAGTGCTGTTTAACTCTGGTGAGTGTGTGTCTGTGCCACGGTTTTGTCTCTCATCCTCTTCATTATGAGCTCAGCGTCCTCAGGTTTCGCTCTAATTAAGATGATATTTCTTCAGCCCTTCCTGCATTAAAACCACATACAGGAGGATGTTTATTCAAACGCTCCTCACTTTTTAAAATCTCTCCATTATGAAGGGGGGATACTCCAAATATCAGTCCATCACTTCCTCTATCCTTAATTATCTGTGCATATCTGATAAAGCCAGAGCAGCCCGAGTCACTGGATCCCTCCAGTCACAATAACTGCAGCCGTGACTGCAGTTCCGCTTTAATCACATTGACATTTTCTGGGAAATATTTTTTCCATCTTATTCTCTTACAGTGATTCATTTTATGCGCCACCATACACCTTATCAAAATAAACTTGCATGTGTTCTGAAGGGACTCAAATGATATTTCATTCTCAGCATTACCAATCATTAGCATAAACTTCTGACTGTTTTGTGCGGAGCAACAGTTTGGAAAAAAAAAAAGTCTTTCTGATTAGTTAAAGTGTCAGCATGTTTAAAGCAGCTACATCAATGTCACATGCATTACTCATGTCTTACAGATATTTTATCGCCCCCTTGAGCACTGGTGCAGTACAGGACAAATACACCGTCTAAGCCAGGGGTGTCAAACTCAGTTCCTGGAGGGCCGGAGCCCTGCAGAGTTTTTTTCCAACCCTGCTCCAACACACATGCTATGGAGTTTTCAATTAAGCCTGAAGGACTTGATCAGTGGATTAGGTGTGTTTAATTAGTGTTAGTGTTAAACTCTGCAGGGCTCCGGTGCTCTGTCGATTTGTGCTACCGTGTCAGAATTTTCTACCTCCAATTATAAAAGTAGGTAGCACAATTTGACAACAAGAAATGCTACCTGTCAAATTATGTTTTATTAATGTCTACACCTACCACAACCCTACAGTAATGCAAACACAGTAATTATGTGTTATATTTGCAAATTTCCCTATACAGCTACTAGAAACCAACAATAAATAATTTTTCTACCTATTAGATTAATGTCTATCCCTAATGACCCTCCAGGAATTGACTTTGACAACCCTGGTCTAAGCGTTTCAGGCCCAAAGTATCTATACTGTTATTTTTATAGTGTTTTCTGACCAAATATCTACATATCATGTTAGTCAACATTTGTACCAAAAACCATTGTAATTTTATTCTTCTGTATTATCGTTTTGTACACAAATGACCTTGCCATCAGCAAATCTGATATGTTTTTGCTCCTGTATTCCAGGTTTTGTATGTAAATGAGCTCAGGTAAGATTGGCTGATCTTTTCGGATGCAAAATGGATGTCAGTTGTTTGCGGCTTGCTGTCAGGTTTAATGTAGTCAGCACTGATTCAGTCTTCACTAACAGTTTCCAGATTTGCATTACATTTAGACAGGTTCACAAAACAACCTAAGGTTAAATCCAGCCCAGTCCAATGGCAATTCGTACATATTTTACGAGGTGACTAACTCGTATGAATTTGTACAAATGACCTGAATTTTTACGAATTCCCACTAATTATGTACCTCGTACGAATGCGTATGAATTGGTCGTGAGACTGTGTTGTTAAATCTGATCAAATCAGACTGAAATTGTCAATTGTATATCACACTGTACCCTACATACAGTAGGGTACATTTCATTATATTTCAAACTTTTCTGATCTAAGAGCATTTTACCACCGTGAAACATTTCTCATTTACAAAAACACTCATAGTCCTCTGGCAGTGTTTAAAGCCTTGAGCCTGCTTTGATATGTATGAATGAACCATGTGCATGGATACCATGAAATTATTCTTCAGAATAAGAATTCGCTGCAACTGGTGGCCAGCAATTTTCTGATCATTCCCCAGATTTTCGAGTGGATTCAAGTCTGATTGAGCTCTGATTCAATTACATCCTTTTGTCGAGCAATTCCTCTGTAGTCCTCATCAGTGCTTGTGGTTAACTGGATAGGCATTCAAAAATAGTCTCTGTCCCGGCTTAAAAGTTTCCTTTCTGCACTTTTTCATGCATTCTACAATCATTTCCCATGAGTCTCATTTTCTGTGCTTATGTGGCCACAGTTGTGTTTCTCTAATGACTGTCTGTATGCTGTGTGTGTTTGTCAGTGATTTCATCTCCTAATTTGGCTTCTGTTTTATTCTGTGTTCCATTAAAATATCTGAACAGAGTGGACACGCACAAATGCACACATTTAACAAGCTCAACAACCTGTGCTCATCCAATTTTTACTCACATGTCCAGCGTTTATCATATTTACTCCCTGTCTTCTGTAATTACATGTGAAAGTTCACAGAGGGACTTTCATTGTTTCTCACCTTAAATTATAAGGTGTTAAGACTCAATGTTTAGTGAGCTGGAAGCCATCAGGCATTAATGTCTTTGAGCGACTGCAGTTAAGTCAATCTCTTTTCATTTCAATCATACGGTGGATGATAATGGGTCTCATCGCACATTGAAGGATTTTGTTGTGTGCGACAAGCTCTGGGTGGGAGATGTGCGATTGAGACCCTATCCTTTAGCAGATGAAGTGTTACCGATTAAGATGTTGTGCATGAATGTGCAAACATAATGTTCAGTATGCTTATACGAGAGAGGCCTGAAGGGACAGTAATCTGGTCTAATTGGTAAATTCAACTAACTGCAGAATAGCATCAAAATGAAGGCGATTATTCATTCATGCACACATGGGCAGGTGTGCAAAAAAGGCCTATTTTTAATTTATAACTATTTATTTGATTATCTGAATTGCATATCCAAATTCTATCCATTGCACAGTTTTGACATGAAATAATTAAACCATCAAAAACAGGTAAGATTCTGCACTCTGACTGTATCTATTGTAGTTTGCAACTATCTTTAAATAATAATGTTTTTAGAATGCGCCACATTTCTTTATTTAGTAAGAACATGGCTAAAATATTGGAGCATGAAATATTCAATTAAATAAAACTCAAACAGCTGTTGATGATAGATTTATAAACCTGTGTGTTTGAAACATATTCATCTTTCATCATGCTAAATAAATACCTGTATTCATTTAATTGAAGCTTGACTGACAAAATTACATTCTGTTTTTCACGTTAGGTGTATTTGTTTATGTTAAAACAATGTAATGCATACTGATTAATATTTTATATATCTCATTTAAATGCTTACATCTTAAGTGTAATGTTTTTAGTGTATGTCAGAGTCATTCTGTTAAGGATCCTCACAAGAATAACTAACAATATATAAACTAAAAGACTTAAAATAACTTAAATAAACTAACAAAATAACTTAAGTAATAACTTAAAAACTAACAAAAATGATTAAATAAATAAATAAAGATGTTTTCATGATGAAATAAAAACAAAACTAATTAATTTTTATATTTACGTTTGTTTTCCATCTCAATATTTACCATTTTGCATGCCATCATTATCGGCATTAATCACAATTCACAGGTGCCCTAAAATGAAGTATCTATTGGCAGTGGCTATTTACACTAACTCCGCCCACCAACGTGTGATTGGGCTAGTCATCATTACAAAAGATAATCCTTTGACATCAGCTTCAGTGGCGCAGATGGTGAAATGTGTATTGTGGCCTTTTGTTGAAATTTTTTCTCCCTTTTTAAATTTCAAATCATATTTATTTTTAATAAAAATCAAGGAAATGATGAAAAAGTTGAAAATAAAGTATTGGGTAGGGTTAGGGTAGGTGTAGGGAGGGCTTTATTTTCCCAATAAGGGTGTCAACCATGGCATCTATTTAATAATTTTAATTAAAATTAACATTTACACTTAATAAGTAGCATTCTGTTTTATAATGTGCTTCAATACTGAGGTGCAGATAATTGCCACTTGCAATAAGTAGTGTATAAATAGCAAAAAAATAAAAATAAAATGCTATTTGCAAATAGCCACTGCCTAATTAAAATGTCAATATAATTTTATTAGTTTTTTTAAACCTCAGTTTTCTTTGTGCAGTTTCTGATACATTGCATGCTTTTGCATTTCATCTCATGCACAAAGACACTTTCTATTAACTTCTTTTTCTTACTCATTCTTGAAACTTTCAAATAAAGTAGGTTACTTGATATAGCCTAACAACGCACGAGTTGCTTCTAAATGACTAAATATTAATGTAATCTCAAAAGTTCAACCTTGTTATTGGACAAAAATCCAACAGTTGACAAAAAAAAGTCCCTCCGTGTCTGTCCTGTCACTTTTGGTCTGAGGTAAAAAAGTATTATTTCTTGCATATTTAGCCACAACCTTTTTACGAATTTCAACAAAAAATCACACAGAATTAGCATTTATGTAATTTTACCCAACCTTTGTTTTGTTTTTGTAGTGTTCGTGCTTGAGGGTAAGAAGTAAAAGCATTTGTGTTTGTTCTCACAAGGTGTTGTTCAAATTCAGCTACTGCTGTGAAGTCTGTTTTTAGTATGTGTTTTACCAAGTATTTATCGTGGTGCGGTGGGTTTAGCCGGCAGGGGTGTGATGATGACAGCTCACCCCCACCGTTTCTCAAATGTCAAACCTTTTAAGCTTGTGTCTCTGTTAATACCTGGCACTCTTCCAACCAAATAAAGTTTCTCAAATTTGGTTCAGAAGCTGCATCTGCCCGTTTAAAGCCAAACTAGATGTCAATAAATTAATATAACCAACCGAGCTCCAAAGTGGGTGCATGAACACAAACAACAAAATTAAATTCAGGATACTGCATTTCATTCTGGAGGCATTGGTTATTTCCCAAAATACTTGTGTGAAATATTTACTAAGGTTGAAATACTTTATTAAAAAAAGCAAAAAAAAAAAAGGGTAATATGAAAATATATGAAATACACCACTGATTTATAAATTGGATTCTGCTATCATCTGTGCAACAGACGCAAAATAGGCTCCAAGAAACAATCCTAAATTATTAACCTCCCATTTTGTATTTCTCAGTCGACTGCTTTTCAATTTATTCCTCGTGGTTTAAAGGTTTTTCAGGTCTAGCCTTCCTTCTTATTACGGCCCAGTACCTTTGTGGAGTGACCCGGGAATGAGCGGTCAGCTTCAGGCCGTCCACGGGCCACTTGTAAACCACAGAGGAAATTGGGGGGTCACTGCAGCCCCGTGAAGAGCCCTCGAGAATACTAAGGAATGAAATGGATTAAAGGGATTGTGTGGCAGTCTATCACAATAGATGATGTGAAAAGCGGAGGATTCTGTGATTCTGTTTCTGAGAGTTATTGATCTGTGTCGCGCACGGATGACAAACTCTGTTTTTTGCTTTCAGTTCTTCACACACACTAACACAGAAAAATATGTTTTTGTAAAAAAAAAGTGGTAATATAACTTCCGCCCTGAGGTTCGTTTTGACGTTATTTTTAGAGACTTTAGAGAGTTGCGTACTGTAAAATATAAGCTATGGTGATGGCTTACAGTCTTCACTGTGGCTTTTAGAAACATCCCAACAAAACTGCAGAACATGTCCTGCATCTGGAGTCCCAGCATCACCATCATCATAATGACCTCATTACCATTTGAACAATTTAACACAGTTGTCATAGCAACCATCAAGCTGCTGCATTTTTAAAGTGGCAAAAATTATGGTTCTGACCAATAGTTGCACACATCTGCAATAATTTGAAAAAAAAATTCTTAACAACCCAAAAAACTTCTGAATATTAGTACAGGGGAGTACTAATATTAATGTTCTGCATGCTGAACAAAAAATAATTTGATTTAGATCAAAGAGCTGGATATGATTTTTATAAAATAAATAAAAAGTATTAAGATTAAACCGAGAATGCAATCATGCCTCAAGATTAAACTCATCTAACCTTGAGAAGATAAAATCATACAGACCCAAAGAACTTCTTGTTTCTTTGCCAGTAGCTCTGAGTTTATGTTACATGAATCATGATTTGCTCAAAGCTATTTCTTGCCATAAG
The DNA here is from genome assembly GCA_032359235.1 of Enteromius mattozi. Classification (NCBI taxonomy): domain Eukaryota; kingdom Metazoa; phylum Chordata; class Actinopteri; order Cypriniformes; family Cyprinidae; genus Enteromius; species Enteromius mattozi. The sequence goes on from JAUMHE010000042.1 coordinate 22,104,347, forward strand.
CACGCCTTTTATGTATGCTTTATGAGGTATATTTTTATTCTATTGGACAAAAACGTTCTTTCTTCGGGAAGATGGAGATTTCAAATGCATAAAAGTTCATTTTCTCAGTGTTTAGGAGTACATTAGCATATAAATGATGCCAAAGCTGATATACATTAACAGAAAGTCCAATTTTGAGTTCATGGGGTTTTCAAGAAAAAATAATTGAAAAAATGGCTCCACCGATGGGTGGTGAAGATGTTTCAGCCTTCAGACAGAGAAGCTTCATGTGCCTGGATGTTCTAGGAGCACTCAGCGAAGTACTTTGTAGGAAGGACAGAGCCACACTCCTTCACCGGGAGCATTGCCAGCCTGAAGCACATAAATGCACATTTACTCTGGAGCTCAGAGCTGGAGGTCAATCACAGGAACAATCACTGCGCTCATACTCACATCTTAGTGAGGAACCTCTTCTTGGGACTCAAGCTGGAAACAAGATATTTGAGGTGAATGATGAGCATCTGAACACTTGCGAATGCATGAGTGAACTTACAACTTGTTGCTGCTTCCCGCTAAAGTCTTCCAGCAGGCAATGTCATCAGAGAAGTCATCATCAACGAGAGCTTTCAAGACAAAATTAATACATGAAGACATACAAAATAGCTTGAATATGTCATGGAGTACTTGTCCTCCACTCACCGCTGCACTCAAGACTACAAAGGTTCAGCGATGTGCTTGATCCGGGATCACAGGCCACACGGTCGCTCAGCTGGAAGATTCCCAACAGGTTCCAGCCCATTACATCATGGCGCCTCTCTTCCTCCGAGCTGTCTCCGGAGCTGTCCTCCTCGGACATCGCCTCTGGACCGCTTCCAGACGAGTCTGCGGGGATCTTTTCTGGGAAGAGATCATGGCGCCATGTCCAGAGAGGCTCCTCTGCTCCAAGTGTCTCAACAGTCTTGCCCTCAGGGACAGATCTTCTACGTCTTCCCTTGGGACGTTGTGGTTGAACAGGGATTATGTGTTCCTCTTCCAGTTTCTCATCATCTTCTTCCTTTGCTGGTGGTTTTTCCTCCTTTGGTTTGGGAGGAATTTGGAATGGAGGTCTAAGCTCATCTTGGTTGATCTGGATGCTGGTCACGAGGCTGGTGTTGAAGCCCGAAGTTTTTTCCACATTACAAACAACTTAAAGAAATAAAATGAATGTTTGGTGATGTAAGATAAGAATGGGATTCCAGAGCTACAGCATAAAGATGTTACACAAAGATGTTATGACTACTCATTTTCATCCTGATTTAACAGAAAAAAAAACATATTAAACTTGAATTGTTAGCAAACATAGGCTAATTTTATTTTTTAAAACACAAAGGGCCATCTCTAAACCTTACTGTGGAGGTTATAGCGATAAATCAGATGTGAAATGTCAAAAAACCAATGTCATTTCCATGAGATTGTGTCGTGATTTTGGTAATTTTTAGAGCAGAAAAAGATACTCACGTCTAGCGATGAGGTTGTCCACGGTCGTTCTGTCTTCTATGGATCTAATCACCTCAATTTGAGATGCTTCCAGCTGCTCCTTCAGCTCACATTTACTCACGATCCGTCCTTCAGTCACACTGGATACCAGAAAAACCAGAGCCAACGCCACCAACATCTTTACCGAGAGAATTCTGTGCATATACCACATAGCCAGCAGAAAATAGAGAAATCAACAGATAGAAATCCTCTTTAACAAGCCGCTTTCAAACAGCCATATGCGTATGAATAGAAGGCAAAAAAATGTAAGTCCTGTCCAACTTTTGTTTCCTGACATTTTCAGATTTAGCGAAACTGTCTTATAAATGATAAAATCGCACGAAAAATATATTTGAAAAAAAAAAAATTGGCTCAGATGAACAAAGACAATGAATGCGTCAAGATGTCCTGTTCATTCCTACCCTCATTTTTGTTCTCAGCCAAATCAGAAATGCGTAGGACACAGGGTGTGTATTTGAAAGGAGATAAAAGGAGAGCCACGCTGAGCTTAAGTAGTATAAGTGGGAAGATGTTTATGTGCTGATAACAGCCCAGCAGACGTGAGACACATTTATAAGGAGAGAAAGAAGCTTGACAACCACTTCACTATCAGCCCTTGTCACAGACACACACGGGGTGACACTTTCCTCTGTTTCAGCCTTAAATTAAGTCACTTTGTGGAGAAAAACACTTTAAATCGAACTCCAGCTGACACATTAGGGCTTTTTTAAGATTCAGAAAGCAATTTAAAAAAGCTACATAAAGTACATGTTACATAAGCGCCACTACTCAAAACAAACGAAAATGTCATTAAGTGCTGCTTGAAGACACCGGCGCCTGTCAGAGTAAATAAATCATGTTTTTATTAAATATCAAATGTTCAGATGTGAAAAGTGCCAGTGTTTTATCCTTACCAGAGGTTGGGTTGAGAAGATGCTTGTTGGCGATTTAACACTGGTCTGCTGGTCGTTCTTATATACATACCTGTGACCTGTAATCATATCAGGACTGTATGCTGGCCACACCAAGACCAATATTTAGGACAGGCAGGTCAACTTCTGTGACAAAAGCTTCATTCTTTCACTGTTGTTTTACCTTTGGTTTTCCTTCAGTGTACAGTGTACTTAAAGGGTGTTTAAATACTCCACATTTTAAACTTTAGTTGTCACCTGATAAGAGCCCTTTTAGTAGGTTATTCAAATAAACAAACTAGAACCACTAATGCAAATTGTCAATATTCACACCAGTACAGAATCACACGATACACATATACTTCTGATTCTAACTAAGTTTTTAAGTGATGGTTGGATATTTTCCAGTAGGATATTGCAAACCACAAAATTGTAGTGTTATACTTTTGGTTTTATTGCCTCTAACGCCCCTCCTTATGACAACAGTAGAGCATTGAAGAGGCTTTTATGAAGATGTTATCTGCATCCATTGCTCTGGAATGTTTTTAAAGCATTTGCACGGCTGAATTACTGATCAGGTGTGTCCCATAGTATTCATTTGTTTTACGTTGGTGGATATTTTGCACATCTCGTTTTGGAAACAGAATCATACAATCAGTTTTTTTCTAGTGGGTTTTTAAGAACATCTTAGAGAACAAAAAGGGCCCTTTAGGTTTTATAAGTGCTTATTGTGGACAAAAAGGTTTCTTCTTTGGCATCATTGTGAAAATCTCTTTTAGAAGCATTATTTTTAAGAGTGTGGTGCAGCACATCTTGACTTTACCTCTGTTAAGGTTAGATGCTCAGCAGATTCAGGGTTGATGCATGCAGACTTTGTAATAAAACGTCAAATTTAACATCTGTCGTTTGTCATCTGCATGCTTGAGTGAACCAGACCTCAGCTGGCGTTTTTAGCTGACCAGAGAGATAAAATGGACACATGTTTTAAAACTCAAATCTATTTAGTGTTATAAGAGGCAGGTGTCAACACTTGCATTTTAAATGTTTTCTTAGTATGAAGAGCCATTCATGATGATGACAGAGTGAAGGCTGCTGCTGTCTCCACGTATCCTTTTAGCATAAGGTCATTCTTTGCATTTTGTGTTTAGAGTGGCCTTGTGAAGAACAGCTTGATTGCTGCAGTGGACAATGCGAAACTAGATTAGATCAGAAAAAAAAAGAAAGTTAAAGTTTGGGGTCAGTTTAGGTTTTAAGATTTGTTTCTGAGAAAAACAAATATTGAAGTGAGAGAACATAAAACTGCAGCGCTATGTACTTTTACTACATTTTTCATCATCAGCTAAGCTATTTTCAAAAAAGGTGTAACTTTTCCAATAACAAGCTAGTTTTTAATAGGTTGCAGTGTAGTGTGACTAAACACTAGCTTCACTTTGCATTGCACACGATGTTACAGCCAAATACTCTTGATCAAAGCAATTACTCTTAAACATTGAAGAGTCCAGTTCCTTAAAGTGATTTGGTTTATTTGACACTTCATTTAAATGAATAATTTCAGAGCAAAGAGCATTATATGTATTCTTTTTACAGCACAAAGCTGCTGTTATATTGATTTGATTTAATTACATGTATAATACCATACTATCGATATTTAGTATAACCTACTTGTAAAAGATACATCAAAGTCATTTTTTTAAAAAGGCAGCGGCTATATGCACTAAGTGTAAATAGCGATAGAGGCTATTTACACCAAGTGTAAATAACAGTTAGATGCTATTTACACTAAGTTAAATAGCATATTTTCTTAACATAGATGCTATTTACATTTTCTGCTATTTATACACTACTTATTGAAAGTGGCAATTATCTGCACCTCAGTACTGAAGTACATTATAAAACAGAATGCAACGTATTGAGTGTAAATGTTAATTTTAATTCAAATTATTAAATAGATGCCATGGTTGACACCCTTATTTGGACAATAAAGCCCTCTCTACACCTACCCTAAACCTTCCCAATACTTTATTTTTAATTATTCCTTAATTTTTATTGAAAATAAATGCTTTTCTGATGTGATTTGAAATTTAAAAAGTGAGAAAAAAGATAGTCAAAAGGCAGATTTGAACCCGGGTCAATTGCGTCAAAATAACACATACATTTTACCACTGGAGCGGATGTCAAACGACCACCTTTTGTAATGATGACTGGTCCAACCACACCTTGGTGGGTGGAGTTAGTTGTAAATACCCTGATAGCGATCAATCACGGAGACATCTATTTAATGTCTGCATTTACATCTGCAAGACGTATTATTTAAAGTGTTTGCTTATCTGCAATACGTCTATAGGATGTCTCCTTTTAGATGTCAAATAGACGTCTATTAAATGTCTTTAAGATGTTTATGATTTAGAAAGTATGTAAAACTGACGTCTTTAAGACCTTTAAGACAGCAGATGCTTTCCAGATCAAGAGATCTTTAACAGACATTTTGCAGACGTACGCATTTGAGTGAATCAAAGAAATACATTTTTAGCCTTACTTTTAAGGCTTTTTAAAGCTTTGCATGTTCAGGGTCTGATTTTATGTGTAATTTATAGCTCTTCGGTGAAGCCTGTGTGTGTGTAAAGGTTCTTGTAATTGTGGCTCGGTCAGGCTGACAGAGAGCAATGTTAATCCCACACAGAGAAGCACAAAAGAACACTTGACATTTTCAACCTGGAGGATTACTCACCTATTCAATTATACCTCTTAGACTCTTTTCCTTTTTCTTCCCATCTTCCCTTGTACAGTTAATCAACAGCCTCACCCTATAAGAACAATCCACAAGCCTCTATGTGCAACATATCAAGAAAGGCTTTCGAAGTCTTTCCACTAGCTCCTTGAGATCATTGTATGGACCAGATTTCTCAGTACTTAGGTATCTATTTACATTTTACTGCAAATCATCTTCTGTTGTGTGTTTATCACTGGCAACAATCTTAAGAACAGCTTCTGTTTATCTTGTGTCAGTGTGCTTTATGAGCTGTTTGCATTGATTTCTAGTCTGCAAGTCCAAAACTCAAGTGAAGAACTCTAAATGTAACCCTCTTCCTCAGCTGAACTGGCGCTTATTAAGTTATTTCTTATTTATTTGTTGTTCTACCATACAAAACACACACATACGCACACTCAGCCTCTGTATTTCATTTTAAAATAAATGATTTAATATCTATTGTTATCTAATGCGATGACATTCAGATATTATACTTTGATTTGACAGCACTTGTTTATTTTGGTGCAGCTCGCTCTTTCACTTTGTAAGTGGCATTCTCTGGAGGCCTTGTCTTGGTGACCCTGCGGTTTGAAGGTTAGCTAGAGTGCTGTGATTTTAATGTCCTGTGACTGAAATCTTTAATAATGAAGATGATCTTATGTAATGTGTGATTATTTTGATGGTGTGGGATGAGAAGGCCATGACAGCGATACTCCCCGAGGAGCTGACGCACCTGTTTCAAACACCTTGAACTCCTGCGTCCCTCCACGGCAGGAACACTGAGTAATCGACCCTCGCTGTCCGTCTCTCACCTTCGTTACAGTCAAAGGGATAGTTCACCCCCCCCCATACAGAGCCAAGTTGACTCTGTATGCCATTTTGTCCTGTCAAAGATGTCCAAAATGAACAAAATGTCCACTTGTCTGAGATTGTTGCAACTCTTATTAGTCATTTAAGTGTAGGAGAAACACTTGGTTACGCAATCATGAATAACACAATCATGTGTTAATGTGATGAAAGAGTTTGGCTCAGATTTAAACATGAACATTCGTCTTTCATGTTTGACATTATTCCTCAAAATGAATTTTTAAAACGGATTTGAAACACATGCTCAGAATAAATGAGGTGTATGAATTGCATATGAATTTTAATTTTTCCCCCCTGAATTTTTAGAAAACTGTTCTTCTTTTGAAACATGAAGCAATTCTGAAGAACGTGGTGTTTGTTGACGCAAAACCTGGCAGTTCAGTGCTCAGTGTTTTTCTAGGGTGTTCACATTGGTTTCTAGGTGGTTGTTTACTCTCTCTATATTCTTCTGGTCTCTAGATATGGCTCGGGTCCCTCCTTTAATGTAAATCTGGGATTTTTTTCAGCTGTTGTACAGTTCAGGAGGTGAAAATCATAAGCTTGATAAAGTAACAGCAGCACTCCCTGCATTCCCCAAATACTTACAATACAATACAAAAAAACTACAGTATCTTGAGCTAATTCCCTGCATTTCTCGAATACTTACGCTATGATTCAATATTTCCCTGTGATGGCATCCCATCAAAAAGCTCCTATCACTACCTCAATCACACATGCACACAGGTCTTTAGCATCTATACACTTTCATGCCCTTTTCAGCTGTACACTCTTACCTCAGCCCGAGGATGACTCTATAGTCTTCCATCACTGTGATAGTGGCCTTTTGAGCATAAAGTCTTTAGTACTCCTATTCCTCAGCTGTGCAACATATACCAGACACCACTCCCAAGTTGCTCTTTGCAGGAACTGGTCACAACAACCAAGAGAGACTCCCTGAAGAGAAAGACACATGAACATTTATATCTTGTAGTTGAGTAAAAATCAATATCAATCAAGTCTTCTTCAGTGTAGTTGGTTATACTAAATTGGTTTGTCATTTAACTGTTCTACTGTTTCAAGCAAGGTAAGCACAGATTATTTAGCTTTCAGCTTTTCTAAAAGTTTTGTGTTGAATATACCCTTTTTTGACTCCTCCTGTGGCCATTACATGAAATATTTCCATCACAATGGTAAAACTGTTTGCGCTACAATACAGCGAATTCATAACAAAGACATTGAAATAACGTAAGACACACCAATTTGCAATATCAAGCACGTGATTTACTCAAGGGGGTAAAAAGCTTTGGTTTGAATCCCGTTTGACAAAACATCAGTGTAAGGAAGTTAAAAACGGCATGGCTGCATCAGCAAATACATAACTTTAGCATTTGTTAACACTATCATTTGGGTTTGGTGTAGGGGATATTTCCAACATGATAAAGCATTAATCTTTAGCGACACTCACTGTATATTTGAATTCTTAACGGCCGCAAATCGTACCTCAAGCAGCATTACCAATACGTACCTGTACCAACCTAATACAAACGTGCCACAGTCACATAATAAATGTGTGTTTTAGTGCCACTCTCTAGACATTTCACTATGGTGAAACGTGCAGTAAGGTACATAATAATGGGATTGCAGAAATGTATAGGCACCTTTTTCCAATGAGACTGGGTTGCATTTTTAGCTGTACAAAACTTGCTGATTGATATTGCAAATTGGTGTTTTTTACCAAATTACTTTATTATGAAGACACAGGTTTGTAGTGCAAACTGTTTTATACTGCATGTTGTTATTCTTCTCGTTATGACAGTGGTTAATGAACCTGGATGCCTCACCCATATAGGCTACTTCCACATTAAGGAATAAGGTGGATAGATCTAGTCTTTTAAATTTAGAGTGATTTTTAAATCTTTAATGTTATCCATCTTTAATGTTTAATGTCTTTATTGTGAACAGGCCTCTAAAAACACTTAGTAATTTGCAGCATTCAAATTTTTACCACTTGCACAAACACCACAGATGAATTAGTTTTTATTTACTCTGCTTTTTAATTTGTAATTGTTTTCAAATTTGTACACAAATCCCAGATTTATGATGTTTCTATTAATGTGAGTCACCTACTGGAAAATCTCATTCAAAAGAACCAAAAGCTGCTTAATTTCGGTTGTTTTATGACAGAGGAAGTGGAACTAATCCTACTTTGATTTGCATGTCAAGGTGCAAAAATAACAGAAGAGAAAGAAGATTTCCAGAACATAATGATTGAGGACAGCGGTACAGCGAGAACAATGGTTAAAAGGGTAATATCTCTGATTTCTTACCTGTGTTGACTTTCTCTTTCTGTCTTATTACAATGTAAATTAATAAGGTTACAAGTCAGTTGGTGTTCAGCATACTACAATCAAACTCATTTCCATATTAATGAGGCTGAGAGAATACAGAGAAAAGGGGGATAAAAACCAAACTGATTGACCGCTTTATAGGAAGAGGGAGAGAAAGAGCAAATGAGCAGAAATGGTGGTGGGAGGGAGTGAAAGACAAAGGAGAAAATGAGGTTTTGAAGATAAAGGAAAGTGAATTGAAGAGGAATCATATGAAGAGAGAACGAGCTGGACATTCAGCACTGAAAACAACTCATATCACACACACAAGAATCATCTATACTACTTCTGCTGGTTATATATTATATATATTTATACCAGTTACAGGAATAGGTGCCACAGCAAAAAAAAAAAAGTGGTCACTACCATTTAAGAAATTCAAATTTGATGCTTTTTGTTATTATATGTGAATGCAAATTAAAGTAGACCCTTTACAGATTCGATTGATGTATTGCTCTTATCTGTATGATCAAAACTCAATGTGTAATTTAAGTTCTTATCGGCGTCATCAGGAGAAGACGCCTCAAAACGCATATATGCATTTGCCGACCCCCAGGGGTTATGAAGAGGCACAACTGTTCTCAACATTGATAATAATTAATAATACATGTTTCTTGAGCAGTAAATCAGTAGGCTATATTACAATGATTTCTGAAGGATCCTTTGACACTAAAGACTGGAGTAATGATGCTGAAAATTCAGCTTTGATTGCAGGAATTAATTAAACTAAATTCATAGAAAACAGTTACTTTATATTGTAATAATATTTGATAATTTTACTATTTTTACTGTATTTTTGATCAAATAAATAGTCTTAAGCAGAAGAGACTTTGTTAAAAATTTTTACCAACCTCAAACTTTTGAATGGCAGTTCAAAATCATTGATGATTTATAATTACTGCTTATTCCCATGGCTTTTTTTAATGATGCTGAAACCTGCTGGGGTTTGTTGTTACAGGGCTGTGCATCACTGAAGCTCCTGTCCAAATAATAAGCGTTATTACAATCACTTTGATGTAGCAGCTAGAGTCGTGCTTTGACTGAATGAATACGGTTGCTAAAAAGTTGCATGGATTACTTCTCTTCAAGCACTTCTTCAGCTTTCTTATTTTTTTAACCAAGTTTGCTTTCTAAATGCATGAAGTTTAGACATTCCCACTTATATAAAAAAAACGAGGTCTGAGCAGAAACAAATCCATGAGATCAAACGTGTAAATATAAAAAATTCAGAATTGTGTCATGCAATATTAAACTGTGGCTTAAATCAACTGCTTTGATTTTTTTATTTTTTATTTTTATTTCAGGTCTGTTCAGGAACTGTTTTTATTAACCAATCCTGAGACTGTGGGGATTCAAGATTTCAAATGTTCCCAGGCGAACAGAAAACCCTGACTGAACATTTTTGTGGTGGCACCACACACAAGTAACAAAGACTCGAGATTGATTAAATAATAAATAATAGTAAATAATTAATTTGAGGAATATTTTAGGATTTGGGCCATCTATGATAACCAAAATCCATTTCGATATGGATAGGAAGTCCCAATAAGGACATATGTGTGTGAGAGAGGGCACTGTTTTCCGATCTTGTAAACCACCGCATAAAGCTCAATTAGATTCAAAACTAAATATTACCATTTCTCCAGAGCACAGGAAAGCTGAAACATGGGCTGATCGTACACTTCATCAGTCACTTACGGTCCACTTGTGCTGCACGGGTCTGTCTGTAGACCCAAAAAAGGTAAGGACTGATTATAATAGAGGCTGACAGTCGTGTACATTCCATACAGACAGACTTCATCACGATCTCTTCTGAGAGTTAAAATATGTCTCTCTAGTTGTAAAAGGACGACAGGGCTAAATGCATTCAGTCCCTTATAAAACACTGCGGCGTGGGCGCTTGTACTAAATGATGTGAAACAGACTAGAAAAATAAATGTTATTTCTCAAACACTGGTCATTCTTCATGTTTTATGCAACTCTGCCTGCATGGGAATAGCTGAATAGATGTCTGTGCACATGCACAATGCATCACTGTATGTCTATAGACGTTCGCTGCATTGTCATCCACACTGATTCACTGGCACTGACCTTCAGTGGAAATTTCATTTATTGAGGATAAAGCATGAGACAATTTATGTAGGCTACAGACACTTCAAGGGGCCATGTGGTGTCCTTTGTTTGTTTGTTTTCTCAACACCAAAAAAAATCACCTTTGCGCCTTTAAACTAACTAATATAATAAAAAAAAGACTTAATATGATGTCAGTTATACATACATGAAATAGGTAAGATTTATGTAATTGTAATAAAAAACTCATTAAATGATTTCATACAGCTATATTTTAACCATGTTGATGTTATCTGAAGCTGATATAGTATAGTTGGGGCAACGGTGCCGATCCCTGCTGGAACTGAGACTCAAACCTGCAACCTTTTGGATTACAAGTCCAACTCCCTATCCATTAGGCCACGACTACCCCCAAGACAGATATGTTTTTTCTGAATCTAAAATAGAAAAGCATTTTTTTTTTTGCAATGTAAATAGACAGATAGATCGCTAAAAGAAGATGTACTAAAGGAGGATGTTGATGGCTTTTCTTTTCTTGCATCTGTCATTACCAGTGGCAGAGTGATCCTGATATCTGTCCAACATTAACAGCTGCTGCCGGAGGCCTGGGGCGTCCCAAATACCGTGAAAGGGGTGTAGAATTGGAAAAGAATATAATGAAAAAGAGGAGGATGTCTGTGAGTGTCAGCCACCAGGTACCTCAGATAGATGGACAGAAGGGCATGATCTCCCTCAGCCTCCCTCGTTCTTGGCAGGGATGGAGTATACGGTTCACAAGCTTCTGGAATCACATGCAGTGAGAAATACAGATGAAATTTTCAGCAGAGCGAAAAGATGATTTCGCTGATCGTTGTGATGGCAACAAAAGGGAGGATGTGTTTACCCCATCGTGGAATGATATGACTCTCATTTTCTTCTGACTTCGATTCCAGCAGTGTTTTGAAGCGATGAACAGGATATGATGTCATTCTCTAGAGTGCTGTTGTTGTTCAGAACTTCAATATGAAAAGACATACAATCTAAGATACTGCAAATCTTTTACATTTATAATCCTTTAACAGCTAGAGTGCCAAACGTTATACAGTACTGCTTTAAAAGCAAGGCACGGTAGACGTAGGATCCATAGCTAGATGAATTAGTATAGAAGCCCTATGATTAACAATATCAGCATTAAGTGAGGGTGCTAGGCCAAGGCTTTTCATGTAAACATTTCCATGTAACAGTAATGACAGATTCTGACTGGTGGGAATTGTAGCGCTTTCTATTAGTCTGTAACCATGCCTTCCCACAATCTCTTCCTACACACCCCCCTTTACAGTCATACTATCATTGTGTGTGTCATTCCCATGTTTCAGTAGCTGTGGTCTGTTACACACCATGAAGCCCATCATTGGGGAATCCAGTGAATCCATTGCACCTCCGAGAGCATGGAAACCCACGGCGAGGTCATGAGACATCACTAACCCGCTGAAGAAAAACAAAATAGTGAATCACTTAGAATGCATTGACACATTTAAACGCAACCAGAGCAGCTCTCAGAGGCCCATTGATAACATTCATATGCTGTTTACAGCAGCAGCACAAACTGTTTATTTATGTGTCTATAATACAAATTAGCATCATTTAATACCAGTGCATTATCAGAACCGAGGAGAGACTGATGACACACAAGAAGCACATGTGTCACACAGCTACTGGTTCTCACGATCGCATGTTTCTGACATGCTCGCTGAACTGTGCTGAATTTGTTCTGCTGTGCTCTGAGGTCTCTGGGCAGTGAGATTTTGTCAAGTGTTATTACATATGGGGTGAAACCATACGGAAACGTAAAAGTCAACATTTCTTTAAATACATCTTTAAATAGCACTAAAACCTTTAAATCAGGACTGAAAAGATTTGCGTATTCCTGTACACAATAGAGTCATGACTAGTTTCTTCACATGCTAGTGCGCTCCACTTATAATTGCATACTGTATAACATATTTGCATTTAATTATCAAAAGAATGACATTGTTAGTGCACAAACAAACAAACAAAAAAAACAAACAAACACATTTTACATTGAAAAGCACTGAAAGCAAAAACTGGAATAGAAAAAATGAGAAGAATCTTGAGGCATGATACTTGAGCACAATGGATGAAAACATAAGTTAATTACTTATTGTCTATTTTCAATCACAAATCTATTTTATAAACCATCATTTCTGTTTCTTATAACGTGTGAATATACCACCTGTTGTATTTTACAACTAAAACAACCGAATTGCTCCGTTATCACTATTTTAGTTTTGATTTCCTGACTCTGTTAGCTTATAGCCCGTTAGCACCACCAGCGTGGTGGTAGCCGCCAACCTTGTTAGCATTGTCTACACACTATTTACACACATTACCGTTGTTTACTCACAGTTACTTGC
>JAUMHE010000042.1:22131840-22143218 GCA_032359235.1 Enteromius mattozi
CCGTTCTCCCGGCTCGCTCCCCGGACAGCACGCCAAATTTGCTTATTCATTATGAGGAAAGCGTGAACTCTTGAAATGAGATATGTGGATGCAGAAGTCTAATATCAACAAAGAGATGGGAAAACACAAGATATATGAAACCACATTAATACACAATTATTATCATACATGTTCTTTAAACAGTCTCTAGTATTTTAATAGGAATATGTAGCCTTTAACATCTCATAATATCTATAAATCTCATATCATCTACAAATAGCATATTTCTGATTCATAGGGTGATAATAAGTTGCCAGTTCATCTTTTGAGATCAGGGGAATGAGGTTCCATGCAGGAATAACCAGCTGGTCTCTGTTACACTCATCCCACTAAACTCACCCATATTCGGGTCACGGCACCAATGTAACCCCTTTGGGTATTACTCTGTGAACTCCAAACAGAATTTGAACAGGCATTACCATTACCACAGGCATTGAAGGCGTTTCTCTTGTTAATTCTGGTGTTTAACCACTATCACGTGTCTCCTTTCTCCTCAACTATCACCTGTAACTCTTTTGTTTACACACACCCCCTAAACCTCATTGCCATCCGGGTCATGGCACCAACGTAACCCCTTCGGGTTTTATTCCCTTGAGTCACACCAAGCTGGGTTTGTACTGGCGTTACCAACATGGAAGATGGCATATTAGCAAGGACGCTAAAGACCGCAGCATCTAGCTTCAGTTGCTAGTGCTCCTCTTGATATGAGGTTTTACCCCCACAGCTCTTACCAGTTGGCCTCCAGTACACTCAACCCCATAAACCTCACTCCCATTTAGGCCACGGTACCAATGTAACCCCTCTGGTTTTACTCCCCTCACTTTTTCTGAGTGGGATTTGAACCAGCATTTCCAGCATGTGAGGTGAGTGCACTAACAAAGACTCTTAAGACCACAGCTTCTAGAATCAGTTGCTAGTGCGCCTCTTGAGATCAGGAGAGTGAGGTTTTACCCACACAGTCCACATCTCAATTACACTCGCTTTTGGCTGACAGTGGAAAGGTGGCTAATGTCACCACATGCCTCCCTAACCATCCATGAATGTGGTTTGAATTTTTAATCCTGTTTACACTTATTTTGACAAATACAAAGTTGAATCGTAGTACCGGGTATAAGTGGGATATAACAGCATCTTATTGTGGAAAATGCTATAGGCAAGGACATTACTTGCAAGAACATGAAAACATTCAGCTGTTAAACTCACTTTAGCTCAAATTCACATTAATTATCCTTGAACTGATTTTTTACATTGATATTTTAATGTTTATTTTAGATCAGAATGAACAGAAAGAAGATTCTGTCACTTGGCATGAATGTGGGATGCCTTTCTTTGAGCAAGCGAGTCCTAAGGAGCAGATGACAACTGACACTGAAGAGAAACCATCCATCTGCCCTCAGTGTGGAAAAAGTTTCCCAGTGAAACAGAAGCTCGAGGCTCATTTAAGGATTCACACTGGAGATAAACCATTCCCCTGCCCTCAGTGTGGAAAAAGTTTCACGCAACACGGTCAGCTTAACATTCACATGAGAAGTCACACTGGAGAGAAACCTTTCATCTGTCCTCAATGTGATAAGAGTTTCACATCGAAACAAAGCCTTAAAAGTCACATGAGAATTCACACTGGAGAGAAACCTTTCACCTGCCCTCAGTGTGAAATGAGCTTCACACAGCAAGGATACCTTAAACGTCACATAAGAACTCACACTGGCGAGAAGCCTTTCACCTGTCCTCAATGTGGAAAGAGTTACAAAGTCAAACAAAGCCTCGAGAGTCACTTGAGAGTTCACACTGGAGAAAAGCCGTTCATCTGCCCTCAGTGTGGAAAGGGTTTCACAGCCAAACAGTGTCTTAAAAGTCACATGAGCATTCACATTGGAGAGAAACCGTTCACCTGCTCCATCTGTGGGATGAGCTTCACACAACATCAAAGTCTTAAACGTCACATGTGGACTCACACTGGAGAGAAGCCTTTCATTTGCCCTGAATGTGGAAAGAGTTTTGCAGTGAAACAAAGCCTTGAGAGTCACATGAGAATTCACACCGGAGAGAGACCATTCACCTGCTCCGAATGTGGTAAGAGTTGCACAGTAAAACAAAACCTTGAGAGTCACATGAGAGTTCACACTGGAGCGAAGCCTTTTTCCTGCCCTCAGTGTGGAAAGCGATTCACAGTGAAACAAAGCCTCGAGAGCCACATGACCACTCATACTGGAGAGAAACCTTTCACCTGTTCTCAGTGTGGAAAGTGTTTCACAATGAAGCAAAAGCTCGAGAGACACATGAAAATTCACACTGAAGAGAAGCTTTACATCTGCCCTTTATGTGGGAACAGTTTCACAATGAAAACCAACCTCGAGAGACACATGAAAATTCACACGGAAGAGAAGCCTTTCACCTGCTTTGTGTGTGGAAAGAGTTTTAGAATAAAACAAAACCTTGAGAGTCACATGAGAGTTCACACTGGGCTGAAGCCCTTCATCTGCTGTGAATGTGGGAAAAGTTTCACAGTGAAACAAAGCCTCGAGAGTCACATGAAACTTCACAATGAAGCAACGGCATTCACCTGCTCCGAGTGTGGAAAGAGTTTCACAGTGAAACAAAACCTTGAGAATCACATTAGAATTCACACTGGAGAGAAGCCTTTCACCTGCCCTCAGTGTGGAAAGAGCTTCACACAACACGTACACCTTAAACGTCACATGAGAATCCATTTTGACAGAGTCGGGGAATCTTCTTTGCTGTCTCCTGTGTACACCATCCATCCAGATCAAGTGATAGCAGTCATAGCGTACCAGGACACCAACCAGCTCTCAGAGGAGAGTGATGTAGTCAATCTGTTCATATGAATATTGAGCCATGAGCGATAAGAGACCAATGGGACAATTTTGCCACTTTTACACCCCTATTGAGTGTTTCTGTTGTTCATCATAATGGGAAATGTAGTGTTTCCCAAATTTTACATTTACACAATTAGTCTACATATTTTGAATGTTTGTTAAACCTTGTTTGTTTATGCAATATTTTTCAATTCTAATCATGTTTAACCTAATATACAAATAACATTTAAAGGGATAGTTTACCCAAAAATTTAAATTTGCTTTTGAGTTTAATCATGCTTAGGCCTTCCAAGATGTAAGTGACTTTTTTCTTCAGTAGAGCAGAAAAAATTATTTTTAGGTGAAACCATTGCCCTTCGCGATTCATACACTGCACGTCTGTGGCTGCCTAGTCTCTGATGCATATGGCAAACTTAGCTGGATATATTTTATAAGTTTCAAAGTCGTCATAGGATTGTTAGATTATAGAGGATTTCTGGGAGACGTGTGTCACATTCTTTAACATTCTGCCTGGAAACAAAAATGCTGTGAAAACCCCCTCATGAAAGAAGAAAGCAGTCATGTTTACAATTGTGATGACAAGCACTTATCAGAATCAACTAAACACTGGATTTTCAAAATTATGTGAAAAATTTATGTTTGCGGCACAGAATCTTTAAAATAAGTCTGAACGTCTGGCTACACGAGACTAGTGGCTGCTGGTGTTTTTTTTTTAAGATTTGTGCTACTTCATCAGATTAGGGGTAGGGTCAAATGCCAGGATGCTGTTTTTTGAGTGTCAAAAAATAATATATATAGAAGAGAAAACCAAATCAATACCCATTGTTCCTGTTGATACACTGAATTCTTATGAAGTGAAATGACTAGTTTGTGCAAGAAAATTACCATTCATAGCATTACCTTAACACACAGCCTGAACAAATGGATCTTAGCACATTCACAACAGTCTGGAGCACAAACTTTCTCTGTCATATAATGCCGTATGCATGGATGCACACTCACACGTAAGCTGATGATGCTGTTTGTTTACAATGGAGGGTGAAGGTGTGTGTGAGAAGGACGGAGGACTTAGTGGCACAACCACAAGCCTTGGTGGGAATGAGGACTCTCGAAACATGATTTTTTTTGGTTGTGATTAATCGTGATTAATCATTTGACAGCAGTAGTCGTAAATAATGTTCATTTTAGTGCACAAGCTGTAAGACTTCAAAGTATGGTCAGGAGCCACAGGTATTGATTTGGTCTTCTCTGTGTGTGTCTTTTTAATGCTCAAAAACTGGCAGCAGTGTATGAATTGCTAAGGACAACAGTTTCACCTAAAAACTGTCCTTTAATGTTTCTGCACAAAGCAGAACTGTAACAGATGCAAAGTAATCATTTTATATTCATTTACCCAACAAAAGCACTGATAGCTATATTTAAAGTAGGTTTGGGTAAAATGCACTCCAAATCATAATCATATACTACTCAAACCACTACACTACAACAATTCTTCAATCTGTTCTTCTCTCCATGCTTAAGATAAGAAGTCTCTTGATGAGCACATATGTTATTAAGCAGAAAATTCCTATAACATTTATTGATATACTGTAAGAACATGTATATGTTTTAGTCAGAGCTTTGACTCACTCAATAAACTGGTAATTTCTTATCAGTTCATTTCGCACCACATGCTCTTCTTCTGCTACAGAAGAGATAAGCTGACAGTACATTTAAATAAGTTTGAATGTCAGACAAAACCTTCCTGCAATAACAACTTCTAAAATATCTGACCCAGTTTTTCCTGACCACACTGCTGCAAAACAGAAAGTTAGTGTTAGCAGTTTATCACTTTCATTCAGAGATTTAAAGGAGTCAAAATGTACTTTGGCGTTGTTTCATCCTATTGTGACTGTTGTATTGTATAAATAAGTGAAAAAGCTTCTTGAACTTAAAAAAAATGCGGACTTGATTTTGTCCATCTGGAATTGACTGAATCATTGTTGTTGCTATTGCTGTTATCTCATGAATGACAGGTTGCTGTAGAGAGAGGGGTTATTGTGCGTGCATCATAAGAGGATAAAGTTATTTTGATTATCAATTAAAAGAGCATGAATTAAATAATAATAATAATTTAATGTAATTGCATTATATATTTTAGAATAAATATTGCATTATTCAGTAACATTGTATTTTGCTTTAATGGTGACTTTAATATTTATATAATAAAACTGTCATCAAATATTCTATTTTATGAGACCTTGCAGTCTTAAGATTGAGACATTAATGTTTTAATAAATATTTTATACTATATATATAAAAAATATATATATAAAAAACCAACGATTTAAATCAGACTAACAGTTTAGCTTTTTTTTTTTATTCACAAAATGTCAGAATGTAGGAAGGATCAGCTAAAATAAAAGGGTTTTATATAAATTTACTTTCAACCAAAAATTATGGGGAGATGTTAAAAAATGAAAAATTTAACGGTTTAAAAACAAGAAGATTAAGGTTTCCAAAACCATAAAAAATTCATAATGGTTACATCAGTCCTAATTGCAGATGACTATTACAGACTGTTACAATATGGATTTCAACATAGCTGTGTTTGTGAAAGTGTGTGAGCCCTGTGATGGACAGCCCATATGTCCAGGGTCCTGCCCCCCCCCATGATCCTTCAGAGGTTAAGAGGTTTGGAGAATGGATGGATGGATTATCTGTGTGATTATCTAGGCTGTTGCTATGTAGAGTCTGATGTATGTCATCTACTCAGAATCAAGACGGCATATAGGACTTGCAGGTTGCAACACGTTACACTGATCCAGCCAAAGCTTTTCTTAGGCAATGTAACTTCATGTACATTACTCCTGTCAATTCCTACCAAAATTTTTGTAAGAAAAAAGAAACAAAAACAATTATTTCATCTTATTTTGTATGTGCACTTAATATAGTCACCATAGAACATTTGAATGGTCATATTTTATACCACCATGTTTATTGTATAGATTATTTTAACATCTAACCCGTCTCACAAAAGTTCCAGTTTGTTCTGGTTTTGTTTTCTTATTCAACGTGTATGTTGTTTTGTTTTATTGTATTGACTATTTAATTAAAACATATTGTCATCACCTCTCTTTCCAGTTTTAATTTCTCCCTGGCACTATAAAATATCCCTATTAACAGGAATGTTTCTAAAGCAGGGAAATAGGGTACTGAGACCATACACGGGTTTTCTGCAGTGGGGTTTCCACAAACCAGCTGCATTCACATTCTTTTGAGGGCCTAAATACTACACTAATCCCTACTTTATGGAATGTAGCTGAATCTAAACTGAACCCAGATCAGTTAAAGTCATACACTGGTTCATGGCTTCACCAGATCAACGGCCTCTAGTGGTGAACTTCAAAATTTGACATAACATGTTCCCATGTGCAGACTTTCTACAAGCCCTTTGCTTTTAAGAGTTTCACGTCAAACTTCACAGGAACTGCGAGTTCTATTGCTGTCTGTGTAGAAAAATGAAAGAAAAAAAGGGAATTCACACTGGAGCCTGTTGACAGTGTTGGCATCTCGACTGCCACCTCTCTTCAGCATCCATCCAAATGCAATGACAGCAGTCAGAGTAATGTTGTTGCTCTTTGTATATGATGGAATGCCATGTTATTTAGTTCTGTATAACTGTTACTGTAAGTTCAAGATAAGAGATCTCCCTTCCAGGTCTTCAAAACAGATTTCATGTCACTACATCCCCTGCCTCTTAGCCTTTCCCTTTATATTGCATGCAGAAGACTTTTGATCAAATTGGATATTTTCTGATTTAGAGAACCAAACCAGAGGCAATGCACACCTTCTAAAATGAGTTGATGTTTAATGACACCTCTTAAACGAATTACAAATGTTTTCTGCAATTTATTATGTGTAATCTACAAATTACTAAGCTCCATTAAGTATAACGTATCTCAATTTTTCACTATTCATGCGTTTTTTTCATTAAACTGAACCTACATTATAAAGCGGTCCGGCCTCTAGCGGCGAAGCATCGAAACGCTTCGAAACAGTGACTCGTTTGCTGAAACCACGTGACTTGGCCAGTTTGATTCGTGATCCGAATCAACAACTGATTCAAAGCAAAAGATTCATAAACGTTTCGAAGCTTCATGGAGACCATAACTACATTTATGATTGATTGAGCGATTTACGGAATAAGCGGCATCGAAGATTTCCTGGTGATAAAGATGGAGCAGCATGAAAACAATCAGACCACAGAGACTCCAGATGTGAAGAAGACCTGCCAGTCCTCACCTAGACAAGAGCGGAAGAATAAAACTGAAGGTACGTTATGTGTCACAAAGAATCTGTTTATTCTGTTTATTGGTGTTACAAATTATGTATGCATACGGGAAGATTTGGTTACTCCAGGCATACAAATAGTAGCAAAAATAGTTGATTCAAATGTAAACCCGAGAATCCAAATGCTTCAGAAAAAGTGTTTTTTTCCTAGACGATTTGAACTTCGATATCGTTGGTTATTGTTAAAAGAAATTGCTACATAAAGGGCCAAAACAGAGTAACATCCCTTTACCAATTATCCAATAAAGGCATCCCTACATTCCTGAATTATTCTATGTATGTGTATTCTATGTATAATGTATTATTCTGTTGATTTTGCAACTATGGTTACTTAGCAAAAAACTTTGCCTGTATTCTTACCTGTATATAATTTAAAATTCAAGCAAGAATGTTTTGCATTAATTAAAAAAAAAGAAAAAAAAAGACAATTAGCCTAGCAACAAGATGAACACTACAAAAATATTAGCCTACATTAAAACTGTCCCTTGAGTTCATTGCAGTCAAAAGCTGCACAATACCACCACTCTATAAAGCAGTGCATACTATCTAGAGATGGGCAATGTGGGCTTAAAAATACATATTACGATAAATTCTGGTATTTATTACAATAACGATATCAATGACAATAATTCATGGAATCTTATGCATCCACTAAGAGACAACATTTTTTTATTTCTTTAGAGAACAGCATTGTCTTTTCATTACTGAGCACACACTTAATGTACTGTAATGACTATTTCATACTGGAAGCCAGAGGGTGCTCTAGCGCAGAAACTTCACATATGCACAAAAGTAAGTGCACTGATGATGCTCCAGGAAATCCCTAATATGGACAAAAGTGTCCAGCTGTAGCTGAATAAAATGCAGATAGAGAAATCGAGGAAACTTGAAGATAATAAGCATGTGATTGCAACAGTATTTGGTTTATCGGTGTTCATTCTGTGATATTAAACCACATCTGATCACAAAGTTATTTCTAACACTTGATGTTAATTTGGACAAAGGTCATCAGCATTGTAAATCTTCAAAAGTTTTTGTATTGTTATTTTTTTTTTTTAAATGCATGTGGATTTATAACACTTTAAATTGTATCATCACCAATTAAAAAAAAAAAAAAACTAGTTAACGCTAATGCTGAGGGTGTTTCTAATACAAGTTTCTAATTCTAATATTGCCAATGTCAGTCTCTTTTTATCGAAAGACATGAAAACACTATTGTTTAGTTTATCTTTTGATATTTGAGGAAATGAGAATGCAAAACATATATTTGTGGTACTCTCCCATTCACTGTTCGTCAAGTTAACCCAGCTATGCCTACTGCCGAGAAATGTGAAAAATATCCATAAAATGATATCTTTGTTGGATAACAGGTTTGTAAACAAGCTCATACACATGCAAAACTCTATCCCACATGTGTTATTGTAGTACATTTATTCAAAGCTCAGACCATTTTTGATGCAGTGTAAGTTACAGCCTTGACCAAACCAGTTCTAGACTGTAGAAGGTTTAGCAATATATTACTCCTCAATTTCACATCCACCTTCTGCCATGTTGCTCCACACGGTTGCACACAGAACTGGACTTTATTGTTATTATATTGGGAAGACTAATTCTTGTAGTGGGGACCATTTTCACCGGTATATTGCAAATTATAAGATATCGCCCATCCCAACAAAGGTCACCAACTATTATAACTATTTGCTTGGTTACTTTCAGTAATGGACAACAATAAATATAAAATCTGGCTGCTTGCTTTATACCTTGAATTCCAGTTTAGGAAAAAACATGTCAGTGCCTAAAAATTGACCTCTGTTGCATTCTGCTGTTAAATTGGGTTGCAAGCTATACCTTTGGCTTAAAATATTACCTTTGTTGTGTTTGAAATTATTTTTTACATTGGTTTTTTAATGTTTATTCTAGATCAAAATGAATTCAAGGAAGATTTTGTCACTTGCCATGAATGTGGAATGGAGTTCTTTGAGCAAGCAAGTCTTGAACAGCACATGAGAATTCACACAGAAGAGAAACCATTCATCTGCCCTCAATGCGGAAAGAGTTTCACAGTGCAACACAGGCTTGAGGCTCACTTCAGAATTCACACTGGAGAGAAACCATTCCCCTGCTCCCAGTGTGGAAAAAGTTTCACGCAACAAGGCCATCTTAACCTTCACATGAGAAGTCACACTGGAGAGAGACCATTCACTTGCCCTCAATGTCAAACTAGTTTCACATCGAAACAAAGCCTTAAAAGTCACATTAGAATTCACACTGGAGAGAAACCATTCACTTGCTCTGAGTGTGGAAAGAGCTTCATAACACAAGGACACCTTAAACGTCACATGAAAACTCACAGTGGCGAGAAGCCTTTCACCTGTCCTCAATGTGGAAAGAGTTACAAAGTGCAAGAAAGCCTTGAGAGTCACATAAGAGTTCACACTGGAGAGAGGCCGTTCGTCTGCCCTCAGTGTGGAAAGGCTTTCACAGCAAAACAGTGTCTTAAAAGTCACATGAACATTCACATTGGAGAGAAACCGTTCACCTGCTCCATCTGTGGGATGAGCTTCACACAACAACAAGGTCTTACACGACACATGTGCACTCACACTGGAGAGAAGCCTTTCATTTGCCCTGAGTGTGGAAAGAGTTACACAATAAAACAACGCCTTAACATTCACATGAGAATTCACTCGGGAGAGAAGCTCTTTTCCTGCTCTCAGTGTAGAAAGAATTTTACACTAAAACTTAGCCTTGAGAGACACATGAGAATTCACACCGGAGCAAAGCCTTTTTCCTGCTCTCAGTGTGGAAAGAGATTCACAGTGAAACAAAGCCTCGAGAGTCACATGACCATTCACACTGGAGTGAAACCTTACACCTGCTCCGAGTGTGGAAAGGGTTTCACAAGCAAACCAAAGCTTACTTATCACATGAGAAATCACTCAGGAGAGAGGCCTTTTATATGTTCTAAGTGTGGGAAAAGTTTCACAGTGAAACAAAACCTTGAGATTCACATGAGAATTCACACTGGAGAGAAACCTTTTTCCTGCTCTCAGTGTGGAAAGAGCTTCACAATGAAACGAAACCTTGAGATTCACATGAGAAGTCACACTGATGAGAAGCCTTTCACCTGCTGTCAGTGTGGGAAGAGTTACAAAGTGCAGCAAAGCCTTGAGAGTCACATGAGAGTTCACACTGGAGAGAATCCTTACGCCTGCTCCGAGTGTGGAAAAAGTTTCACAGTCAAACAAAACCTTGAGAATCACGTCAGAATTCACACTGGAACGAAACCTTTCACCTGCTCTGAGTGTGGAAAGACTTTCACTGTGAAACAAAGCCTTAGGAGTCACATGAGAATTCACACTGGAGAGAGGCCTTTCACCTGTGCTCAGTGTCCAAAAAGCTTCACGCAACATCATCATCTTAAACGTCACATAAGAACTCACGCTGACGAGAAGCTTATTGTTAGAGTGGGGGAAATCTCTACTGTCAACTGTGTACAGAATCAATCCACATGAAGTGATGGGAGTCACAGCCTACCAGTATATCCGCCATTTATCAGAGGAGAGTGATGTAGTTTGATTAGGAGAACAGGGCTGATATGAAACCAATTGGACCATTTAGTCAGGATGCCGCATTTACTCCCTAATCTTAACAAGCAATTGTATCTGTGTTCATTTGTACCAAAAATGCATGGGTGGAATTAGCGATATCATGATATTTATCGGATAGACAAAATAAAAATTCTATCATTTTAAATAAATAAGCTCTATTGTTTATTTCATGGTGTCACAAAATACATAGTTTACGGTAATAATTTTTCATCATTTGGATAACTGCAATCTTTACATGCCTCCACGGAGCATAAAGAGAGACAGAATCAGGTGGAGACAGGTTCCAGGACAAAACGTGGAGCTCGTTAATAAAAAAGGGACTTTATCTGTAGCATGGGCGCATTTTTAAGCACTGCAGTTTTAAAGCAACCAATTTTAATTGTTGAAAATGATTTCAAGCCATTGTTCACAGAGCTATATGCGTTTCTCCAATACATGTTGGCCACAGTTATTGGCACCCAATTGTCCTTTTCCCAAGATAGCAGCTCTGAGTTTTCTCCTGTAATGCCTGAAGAGTTTGGAGAACACCTGATAAGAGAAAAGAGACCATTCCTTCATC
>JAUMHE010000042.1:22160390-22173511 GCA_032359235.1 Enteromius mattozi
AAGGCAGTTCTGAAGGCGAAAGGGGGTCAAACACCGTATTAGTATGGCGTTCCTAATAATCCTTTAGGTGAGTGTATGTACTCCACTACATTTGAACGGACGCTAACCGTTACTCGTTACATTGTGATTGTGCGCGACATGTCGGCATCTTTATCTACCGCGGCTAATTTCTCGATATCGCCATCTGCAGGGTGCTTAAGGTAATGATATCAGCTGCAGTTTCTCTCTCTCCTCTCCGACAGCGAGCTCATGTCACACACACCGCTGTCCTACATAGCCACGCCTCCTGTCAATCACTCAGATCTTCTCATCTGAGATGCCTCAGCGGTAGGGATGTGCGAATTATTCAAAAAAAAATTTTTTACAACAGCTCAATAACAAAAAGTTAATTAAGAGACTTTTAGACATAATATTGGCCATCTTTGCTCTTTTGCTTTCAACAAAAATCAAACCAAACAGCCACTGTTTTGGGTCTATGAGCAACACGAAGGTGTTTCGTTTCTGAATCAATCAATAGTTTGAATGACTCGGTTCAATTGCAATGACTCACTTATTAAGAGTGATTTGCTGCCATCTATTGGCGGTTTTAATTTCAAATTTCGATTTTTCCGACTTTTTCATGTTTCAAATAATTTCAAATATCAGTATTTAACGTTTTATATTTAATATATCAAAACAATATTTATGCATTTGTAACTGCAGTTTAATTAATTAATAAATTTTGGATTAAACAGAGAACAAATACATCTAAATGCCCCTTCAGATGCAGCTTTTGTGTTGATTTCATTTGCTTGGTAACAGCCCAAATGTCTTATTATTCTATTTCACTGATTAAAGATAAGAATTTGACTCAAAAGATAATGGACACTTCTAGAAAAAAAATAACTTTATAAAGGTAAAAATGCCCATAATTTGTAAAAATCAGTTTATTGGGAACATATTGGAAAAGATAAACTTCTCTCAGTGTGAATATAAAAATGTGAATTAACTTAAGTTTTTTAAATTAATAAACATAATCAAACTATACCTTCTCTATTTCCAGAGCATGGATCATTTATTGCAACATTTAATCTAATTTTCATGTTTAAGAATCTGTTATCTTGGAAAATAATTTATGCTACTACTGCCTGCTGACTTGGTTTTAAACCTATACCGGTATTTACAAAAACATGTAGTCCAACTACATTTGGGCTAAGCATCGAATGTTTACAATGTCTGGCTCCGCCCCTGTACTGGATGCTATTTACCTACTGTATATGAGCTAAATGAGGCTATTACACGTGAACGTGAATTAGCAGCTTGCCAAATACCAGGTGTTTCACATTAATTAGTGACATGGCTGATTTTGTTGAAGTTGAATAAAAACATTGCCCTCCTCTGAGACTGAGAGGTAAATCAAATCAAAGTCAGCTCTGAATTTTATCTTACTTTTTTCTTCTTTTTTTTTGTCCATTGTCGACTGAAAATAATTTTTTTGAAAAAAACAAACAGTTTTACTTGTGCCTTTTTTGAACATCTGAGTTTGACTGACTTGTTTAATCTATTTTGTTCTGCCATTTTGAAATATTGAGGTGTTCAATTTCATTTCTATATTAGTAAATAAAACCTCATAAATAAACTGTTTCTTGTTTTTCACATTTCTTGGTGTTCTTTGAGCCCACATTCAGTACGAGTAAAATACATAAGTTCTTTTAAAATCAGATACGATAAGACTCAAGTCTTACTGGAATTGGTGGCTTGTAACTTGTAATGGAGTCATTTTTACATTAAGGTATCTGTACTTTTACTCAAGTATGGTTTTTAGGTACTCTTTACACCTCTGCAGAATATAGATTTAATGTCTTGTTGCTAAACTGTTCTGCATCTAAAGATCTGCAATGCCTTATTCTCCCCAACAGTTACAATCTAAAACAAGATTTGTTGTATTAAGTTATATTTTTCTGATATATAGCAAGCAGCTTATACAAGACCATAGACAACACAACAGATTCAACTAACAGCAACTATTCTCAGTGAAAACAATTAACATTCATGCCTTTGTATGTTCCTGTAGCTGCACGTAATTCTCATAATAACTAGTTTTAAGTCAAGGAAGTAAGCATAACGCTTTGATTGTAACAGGACTAGCCAAACTACTCTGACACAAGGAAGTCGCCTTCACTGATGCAGCATACATAATTCAATTATAAACTTTTCGAACTTGACAACTAATGAACATCTTTGTTTATACAGCAGATACGAGTAATGGCCAATCAAAAGACAATGTGTCAGAAGAGGATTTTTAACAATATTTAGTAGATATGCAGTCTTTATCTCCATTTCATCTCAAACTTGGGGTTCATCTTTATTACATACACCCACAGTTCTCTTGTTATTTTTTCCTAATATCATGAGGAACTGTTGAAAATGCACTATTGGCCTTTTATTGCTGTCACACTCTAAAAAATTAATAAACACATCTAGAAACTAGTATTTCATAGCATGTTAAAATGACTGGCAGGGTGACTTCTTCATAGTTAAACTACCTGTGGCTTACACGTCATGTCGTGGTCACATTCCCGGTGAAGATGAGGCGGAAACAGAGCTGTTGTCTTTCATTGTTTGCCAAGTTTTAAAAATGGCTTTAATTGGTTGTACGTTTACATTTTTTGCACATAGCACTGGTGCTACAGAAGTTGAAAGTTTAGAAGCACAGGCCAACAGTTGTAGCACAAGTTAAGGGTGCGATATGGCAAAAAATATAATATCACCATTTATTCAGGAATATCCTGATTCAGGATTTCATGTTGTTGTTATTTTACTATTTTGCAAGTTGCCTGAGCAGTACAGCCAATCTAATTCTGTATTGTAAAAAAAAATGTCTTTCAACGTATAAAATTAAAAAGAACAGCAGACAAAGTTTTAGGCCAAAGTGGGCGAAGATAAAAAACATTACAAACAGCTGCTGGTCCAAAGCATCTTCCATGGTATTTTTTTTTAATAAAGTCAGTGTGAACCAGCGACTGTTTGGTTGCCCACATTCTTCAGAATATCCTCTTTTGTGTTCAGCACAAGAAAAAAATTTATACAGATTTGGAACAACATGTGAGTGAGTAAATAATAACTGAAATGTAATTTTTTGTTGAACTATCCCTTTAATAAGCCGGCAGCGTGTTTAGCACAATCTTTTTAAGACCTGCTGGCATTCTTTTCTCTCTAAACTGTTTACTTTTTATTTTAGACATAACTAGCCGTGTTTATGTAAATCTTGTGTAAGTAAGTAAGACTAGTAATAAGACGAGTAAAGGCGCTGTTTCAAAGTGTGCGCGCGCTTCACTCAGGGGCAAGTCAGAACAGTGAATTAAATGTTTAACCTACAAGGCTTTAAAGCACATGCAACTAATGCACTTTTGTGCTGCGTCCCGTAAGTGTAACTCTACTGCTGAGATAACATTCGATGTGAATGTCGCATTGTACAGAATATTGCAAAACAGAGGTAAATTTATTTATCGCACAGACCAGTTTTTTCTCACGTGCTAAATATGTCTCACTGTACAGGGACACCTTGTGGTCTTGCAAGTCCATTTGAAATTTGTCCTAAATCTCTCTTATATCTAAGAAAGGGTCTTTTTAGAAAAGAGTTTCAACTGCTTATTCCATCCACAGCTTGTTTATCCACAGTGGTTTCATCCTGTGCTTTAACACGTCTACAGATCTAGATTCACTTTTCCTCCTCCATATGGGTCTCCACCATAGTCCAGCTCACAGTGGTTTTGTTCAGCACCAAAAATGTGTTAATTCTGTTTTTATTCTTGTCATGAGACTCGCAGCTTGTGTAGAAACACTAGCAAGCACCTGAAAGACGCGAAATGAATTCTCATAAATCCCCATATTGAAAGTATTAGCATGCTTCCTTGATTGAACATTAGATGGCATACTAGCCTTTAACTATGAACATCATCTGTGCTCACTGCCTGGAGGAACATCTAATTGCTCAGTTCACTCTTTATCAATCATTTTTGTTTTATTCTATAAGCTGCTGACAACATTTCTCACAAATTCCTAATAAACATATTCATCCAGGTTCAAATTCATTATCACACAATGGTTCATCATAACATAGTCCTTATGTTAGTGTGTTTATGTCAAGCGTTTAAGAGAATAAGGTCAGCAGTCTGAGACTGGATACGATGAGGGATATAGGAATGATTGGGATGAAGATGAGACATCAGGAGATGTTTGCGCTGGAAATGTAGTTTTGTGAACATGTTCCCTCTGGCCATTTAATCAGGAACTCAGTGTATTTTGCATGATACTGAGGATTGTCTGAAAACACATTTGCGTTGACGTTCATACCATTCAGCTCCACCTCTTATTTCTGCCTTATACTTTTTTAGTATCTATAGTGAAGAGCATCAGAATATCCACAGCTTTTCACAGACTACAGAAACACACAGGTATGTGTCTTATATTATGGGTTTTAGATTGAAAAAGATAGGAATCATATTGTTTATTTTGCATTATGTGCATCCACAGTCACATTTGTGATGTTTGGATACAGATAACTATTATATGAAGATAATTACAATATTAAATGCTGACTTCCACGAAAACCTACGACTTGAATTCTTCCTCACTTCCCTCACCCTCACTGCTTTTGTCCTCTTTCACCATCAACAACTTCTTTTATTACTGTTGGCTCGTGTTCTGATGCTTTGCTCTCACTATCATCAATACCTTCTGAAATAGGTACAGCTTGGTCTGTCAGTCTTCCAAAAAACCTATAAATGTCAACCTAAAACATGCATAAAGGCTATTTCACAGTTGAACAATAGTGCTAGCTACACAAAATTATGTATTCCAAAGACTTTGTCATTTATGCATGATCCAAGCTGCACAGCCCATCACTTTATTATAGTGTTTTGCGACAGCAGTCAGTCAGTGTGTTATTTTTATTGTTGCTTTTTGTTATGTAGAACTGTCACATTAGAAGGAAATTTAAAGGATTGGTTTGCTCCAGAATTAAAATTGAACATCCAAATTGTAGTTTCAATGCAGCTTTAAAGAGCTCCATATGATCCCAGTCAAAGCATAAGGGTCTTGTTGAGCGAAACGATTGGTCATTTTTTACATTGTTTACATTGTACAAATTGAATGAAAAAGAGGTTTCAGAATTGGCTGGCAAAAAAATGATTGATATATAAAGAATATAAAGGCATTCTTAGCTAAGTAAACTGTAAATATTATTAAAATGGTAGCCTCATCTGTTTGTCTTTGTTGTTGTTTTGTGGGAGAATTTTGTTCTTCTTTTTATTATTATTTCTCTCTCTTTTCTCCCTTTCTCTCCTCAGTTGAGGAGCTGGTTCATATGCATGTATATACATATATATAGGTGTGGTTATTTATTTATTTTTATTTTTTGTTTAATATGACACACTGAGATGTTGGACTATAGCTGTATATGCTGTGTAGCATAAATCTGATATGTGTGTTTAATATCTCTCCTTACTTTTTGTCAATAATACTTTATTTTTTATATGCATTGTTAATTTTGTATATTAAGCTAAATAAAAAGGAACTTTTCTCTTTCAGCTCCAATGGCAGTTTACAACCCGCAGCCCATCGTAACTCAGATGGTCCAGCCTGTTGCACCTGCCCAGGGTGAGCAGAGAAACCCTAGTTTAACATTCTGCTTCAGTCTGCCTTCAAGGTTTCTAGCATACACTATAAAATAAAAAATACATGTTTACAGGCTGATATTTTTAAAGATTTTTAAAGCTTGGAAAAAAAACCCAAAACACATAAAAGGCACATAAGAAGCCAAACTGTACATTATAAAAAATTACAGTGATTTTAACGGTAAAAAATTGTGAAAATGCTACGGTAAAAACTTGTTAAATGGTTAATGGTAAGTTCCTGTAAAATTTACAGGGAAAAAACATAAACTGACATTCCCAGAATTTCTTGCATTGCATTTCAGATTTTGTTTGAATTTAATATTTTTTCCTTTTCTTCCTAGTTTTTTTCGTTTATTAGGGTTGTATGTTACATGTAATGTTGTTAAATTAATGTTTATTGCATATTTCAGTTTAACCATGATGGTGTTTAGTGTTTGTGTGAATGACACTGAGCACCTTCTATATATGTTCATATTTAAAAGTTGCTTGTGATGGGCTTTGGTTCATTATGTGACCTGCATTTGGTGCTTATCAGTGTATTTCAAAGGTACAGAACAGATTTCAGTATGTTAATAGGTTGGTATATTAACATTATACCAGTTAATGTAATTACGGTATTTTACTGTAAATATAACTTAAAACCGTAAAACCTAAAACGTTGTTACCATATTTTTTACAGCCAAAATCCGGCAACCACAGCTACCGGTTTTTCACCAGAAATTTTATAGAATTTTTCTACTGTGTTGGTTTTCATCATGAGCTTTTTTCTCTTTCAGCTCCAATGGCAGTCTACAACCCGCAGCCCATCATAACTCAGATGGTCCAGTCTGCTGCACCTGGCCCGGGTGAGCAGAAAAACCCTAGTTAAAGAAATTCTGCTTCGGTCTGCCTTCAAAGACTAGAAGGTTTCAGCACACACATGATGCATTTGTACAGAATAGTACATTAGAGGTTTCTGATTGTATTATATGTCTCTGCTAATGCTGCAGTGGTATTTGCGCCACCTCGTCTGACTGACATCCCAGGGCAGATGACATGTCCTCACTGTCAGCTGCAGGTCATCACAGAGACAACATTCGCCAATGGCCAGATGGTGTGGGCCATCTCTGCAGGGCTTGCCCTTGCAATGTAAGGAACTGCATTCTCACAAATAGACTTTTGACTATCTGGCCCACTTTGCTAGAACTCACTGACATATATTGAAACTTGTATGGTGTATATTTAAATATATTTGTATTTACGCATTTATAATGAAGCTGTAATTTAGTACATTTACATGTAATATCAAATTACATACTATACAGTTAGAATTAATATTAAATCATTTACGTGTGCTTTACTAACTACTTTTAGAACTTGGTTGGCAACATTCTGGAAAAGTTGTGAGCTAAATTCTTCCAGCTATCTTAAAAGAACATTCATTCAGAGTTATCTGGTCTTTAATATTAAAACTAAAACTATTTGTACAGAATTATAAAATTACAATGTTTCCTAAATGTTAAAGCAACTAGAAGAAACTTTAAATGTTTGTTTAGAGAACAATAAAAAATAAAAAACTCAATGGTACAACCTGAATTCCAGAAATGTTGGGACATTTTTTAAATTTAAATAAAATAAAAACTAAAAGACGAAGACAAAAAAAATATTAACACAACAAATTTGATGCCTGCTACAAGTCTAAAAAAGTTGGCACAGGAGCCACAAACGACTGAAAAAGCAAGAAATTTTCATAATATTCAGCTGGGAGAACATCTAGATAAGTTAAATGACATCAGGTCTGTAACATGATCAGCTGTAAAATAACTTTACAAACAACATTCCTTAATGTCAAATTGCAAAGTGTACGCAAATCTCATCATCTACAGTGCATAACATCATCAAAAGATTCAGAGAAACTGGAGAAATCTCTGTGTAAGGGACAAAGCCGAAGACCTTTGTTGGATACCTCAGACGACACTGCATCACATCGGCATGATTCTCTCATTGAGATTACTAAATGGGCCCAGGAATACTTCCAGAAACCACTGTTTGTAAACACAGTCCGCCGCATCATCTGCAATTGCCAAATAACGCTCTATCATGCAAAACGGAAGTTCCAGAAGCGCCGTTGTGTCCTGTGGGCCAAGGCTTATTAAAATGGACCATTTGAAAGTGGAACAGTGTTGTCCAAATGTAATATTCTTGTTGGAAATCATGGATGGCTTGTCCTCAGGCCTAAAGAGGAGGGAGCTCTTCCAGCGTGTTATTGGTGTTCAATTCAAAAGCCAGCATCTCTGATGTTATGGGGGTGCATAAGTGCATACGGTCTGGGCCTGCCAGAATGTTTTGGAAGGCACTATGAATTCTGAAAGTTATATAAAGGTTTTAGAGCAACATATGCTCCCGTCCAGATGAAGTCTACTTCAGGGAAGGCCTTGTGTATTTCAGCAGGACAATGCAAAACCACATAGTGCAGGTATTACAGTAGAAGAGTCCGGTGCTGAATTGGCCTGCTGCGGTCCAGATCTTTCACCTATAGAGAACATTTGGTGCAACATTAAATGAAAAAATATGTCCAAGACGGCCACTAACTCTTCAGCAGCTGGAAACCTAACCCCAAATTCCAACACCAAAACTCCAGAAACTCATGACCTTGATGCCCAGACATCTTCAAACTGAAAAGTAGAGGAGATGCTACACCATGATAAACATGCTATTGTCCCAACTCTTTTGAGACCTGTAGCAGGCATCAATTGTGAAATGAGCTCATTTTGTGCATAAAATTAAAAAATATATTAGTTTAAACATTTGTTATGATATCTATGTTCTATTGTGAATAAAACAATGACTAACATGATTTGAAATTCTTAAAGTTTTCATTTTATTCCAGTGTAAATTGGGGTTGTACAACATTAGCAAGACATTATTTTATTAGCTAGGTTAACACATCAAAATGTTATATGAAGTACACTATTTTCTGTTTTCTGTCCAGGATTTGGCCGCTTTGTTTGATCCCTTTTTGTTGGGATTCCTGCAAGGACGTACAGCACCGCTGCCCATACTGCAAAAACCTCGTCCATGTGCACAAACGCAAGTTCTAAAACAAGAAAAATCGAATAGACCAAAAGAAAACTTTACCGCCAACATCTTCTGGACAGTACTGGGTTTTCTACAACACCATGACATAGTTGATACGGTATTTTTCCATCATTATGCAAATATATGTATATATATAGCCTACAAATTGGAAAGTGAAACCATATGGTCTCGTCATTTCATGGTGTTATTTTTCTTTGAATTGGGAAGTTTAGTAATATATTTGGAGACTATGTAGTATTTGTTTGTTTTATTGTAAAATTTATAATGAACTCTGCAGGACGCACTTATCATGCATTTTAATGTAATCAAGCAGAATATAAATGTTACTTCTTGTTGCCATTTTACATAACGCATGTTTATCTCAACGTTTCTTTATTCAAATAATTTAATATCAGTAAAAACATTGTTGTGAAGCCAAGGAAAATTAACAAAATGATTTGATTGTGACAGAGCTTAACTACTCAGATATGAGGAAGTCTGATGCCGATGAAATCTCATGTAAATATTATGGAAAGGTTTTTGTTTTTTTTTTTTGCTGATGAAGTGCATCCTTTGTCAATGAGACATATCGATTGGGTTTCCTGATAATATAAGTTCACTTTTGTACACTGTCAGAGAAAAATATATCAGGCTGCTAATGGGGGGAAACAATTAGAAAGCAAAAGGACTGTGAAAATACAGAAAATTTGAGCTTGTTGTTAATTACTGTAAAGTACATCCTACACCTATAGTCTATCATATAGCCTAGTCTTTACTGTGTTTTAATAAATAGTCGCTATAAAAACCAGTAACAAAAGCATGATTCAATTATGAACTTTTCATATGTCTTTACCAATTAACCTTTTTGTTTTATACAGTGGATGCTCTCTAGTGGCTGAGAAACTAATTAAACCTCCCTTCAAAATTTCAGCATTAATTTGCAGACAGCCTTACAATGCACTTGTAAAGAAAAGATGATTGTGAAGAAATGAACAAAATGGTAACTTTTACCTTTAGATTTGTAATATTATCATTATTTATCCCGAGTAACTGATGATTCGGTGCAGGCGTAGAGTGCTCTGATATGGCAGTACTGTGTCAGAGCCTGGGGCTGGGAGTCTACATCAGTCCATGTTCCTCTGTGAAGGAGAATGACGGCACTCACCTTGACCTGACCTGACAGGAGACTTTCAGCTGGATTACTGAGAGTACAAAACACATTCTGATTTGAAAAAGTAAAACTTGTTTAAAAATGTAATTATTAATATTTAATCAAATTAACATATAATTTACATATATTATATCTATTTTTTTTTCATCTAATAAAAGGCCCTGTCCTCTGTGTCCTAATAATCTGTTAGTAGAAGGACAGCACTGAAGATAATCTGACAGGCTTTACCAGCTCAGCATCTTTACCACTGCGTTCATGAGGGGTTACACTCTTTGAACATGTTTTGGGGTCCTTTCAGATAAATCTTTCTTTACTTGTTCAGACAGATGTCTAAAATGCAAACTTTTTTCATTACATTACTTTTATGCGAACGTTAAGGGAACGTTCCATTTTATTATTATGCCAACATTGTGGGAACGCTACTTTCAAATGCCCTCTGCTTTAAGAATGTTGAAAATATGTTTTGTTGTCAACAACTTTCCTGTTGGAAAAAAAAACAACATATATGCTTTTTTTATTTATATTTTTGAAGCTGGGCTGCTGGTTTAAGCTGGTCTCTTGCTGGTTTCAAAGGACCAGCATATACCAGCAAAAGACCGGCTCAAACCAGCATCCCAATGCTTCAAAACATACCTAACCAGCATATGCTGTTTTTTTTTCAACAGGGTTTGCCATCAGAATGATCTTAGCAAAAACATTTAGCTCTTAAAGTTGTGCTACACTAGTGCAGTTTAGCAAGTCATCTGAATGCAGCTTAACCTAATCGTCAACAAGCACTAATCTGGAGTCCTACGTTACGATGTGCTGACGCATATCTCTGTGTGTGTGTGTGTGTGTGTGTGGGCCTCGACCAAAGTAGGTTTTTAATTCA
The DNA here is from genome assembly GCA_032359235.1 of Enteromius mattozi. NCBI lineage: Eukaryota > Metazoa > Chordata > Actinopteri > Cypriniformes > Cyprinidae > Enteromius > Enteromius mattozi. The sequence goes on from JAUMHE010000042.1 coordinate 22,171,147, forward strand.
TACATCCCACTGTGCTTGTTTTTAAACATGCAAACTAGCTACTAGCACCTACATATAATGAAAGGAGAGGTGAGGAGACTCTTTGTAATACTCTGATGGCTCACTGCACCACTGGACAGGATTATCTGAAGGCTACTTAAAGAGACACTCACACACACACACACTAATGGACACATATGACCTGGAGCTCTGGGATCCTTATTACATAAGACTCCCTCAAGACATTGCACGTGGACACACACCTGGCAGTGAGTGTGTGTGTTGTCAGTTGTCTATGACAGCGAGAGGTCTAATTAGAGGTCAGAGGTTTGACCATTTGGATCACCATGAGACTGTGAGAAGCATGATTGCTGGGGAGTTTGCTGTGGTTTTTTCATAGGCTGTGCATCAGCAGCAGTCACAATGCTGCAAATGAAGCCCTTCAGAGAGAGGGATGCATGTGACAACTGAGGATGGACTACAGCGGTCCAGTGAGGTCTATATTCAATCAGACGTGAATTTTACCCTCAGCTGCGCACGGATCCGAGGAGCAAAGCAGCCACAGCTCTCACTGCAAGAGGCTGGAAGAAAGAAGAAACTGCAGCGAAATCGAGAAATAAGGATGCTCTCTTACAGATGTAGTGTGTGGGTGTGAAGCTGTCTGTCGCACATCAGCTGGTTTCTGTCACTGGTTTTCAACTCTTGAGCAAAAAGCGCGTTGCTCGGTTGCAATGTCAGAGCTGGAGTTTGTGTTTTGCAGGATAATTCTCACACGATAAGAAGAGATTTGGATCGCGGGAATGTGTGAACCTCTCCTACACTGATTAATACATATCAATAAGGCTTTATCTAAAATACAGTCTGAACTCTTAAGGTGAGTAACACCTATTGGTGTCTGCGGTTTATGTAACTGTTTAGCTTGCAGATGTATTCTTTAACCCTTGTTAGCTCATCACGGGCGCGCTGTCTTTAAATTAACTCGTGAAAATACGATGCTGAAGTTGTGCATGTTTGCACCTTCATGTGTTTATGTTGGTGTTTGTGTGCGTGTGTTTCTGGCTTCTTGTTCTTTATATAAATTGCGTGCAGCTCCATCTAGGCCAGCCCACGCGCGCCTCTGGTTGCCATAGCAACTGTCGGGGTTTTTTAAAGGGTAGAGGATGCAGACAAACTCATCTTTACACTCGGCTTTTACAACTCGGCAGCGGGGAATGAGCAAAGGCATCGGCAAGAAATAGGAGCATAACATTTAGTGCATTTATTATATTTTATTTAGTCATAAACCACATAAATCGCACAAGCAGACAACCAAACATAAAGTGCAATGTGCTAAAATTACACATTTTTCTTTTTAGAAAATGTATTTAAAAGTCTGCCTACCTACCTGTAATGGACACTTATTATTTTTATAGTTATATGATATTTTTGTAGTTATAATCAGTGACTGACTCATGTTTTTTTACATGTTGTATAGCCTATATCCTTTAACAAGGATTCTCGCACGAGAGAAAAAAAAAATCTACTTTTTTTAAATTTTCCATCTTGTCTGGAAGTGATTGGATTGTAGTCTAATTGCACTGATGTCATGTGATTGAAAGAAATGAAAACGAGGCTGTGATTAATAGGCTACTGTGCGTCCACTGGACTGTGCAACATGCCAACGAAATAATGATGAAACCTCCTTCAAAAACTCGATAAAACCGTTTTGAAAGTTGTGAGTTGTGTAAATTGATGCATGTCATAGGTCTGTTCCTCAACCTCGTTTTCATCCGCGTTAAATTCCAATATGGCTTCTAAGCGGATTAAAGTCCGCGTGAAGTTGCTGCCTTATAAGGCAAATAACTTTGCATGCAGCGTTGGTTTTTGCACAAAGATGCCTCATGAAACTAGTTTCCAAAAAGTATGAGGCAGTGTAGCTGTTTGATAATCTACAACAAAATACATTTAGACAAAATGACCACCGAATGCAACTTTCAGATGCCATCTTATTTTTTTTTTTTTTTGGCTCAACCATTGAACGCACAGGATTGTGGAATATCAAAGGCAGTCTTCATTTCTGTGTAGTGGCATATTTCCAAATGAAAATGAATATTGAATAGAGGGTGTGGTTTATTTCAGCCCTCCTCCTCTCATCTCTCAGTCATAGCAACCTAACGGTTGGAGGGGCGTGGTTAAGGATGTTCTGCCCAAGCCTTCAAACTGACATCATCAGAAAAGGAGTGCCTTTTTTTGAACTGGAATTAGGTGCAGGGCGTCCGGCCAGAGGAGAACTGGCCCCAACTAAGCCTGGTTCTCACAAGGTTTTTTTCCTCCATTCTCTCATGGATGGGGTTTTGGTTCCTTGCCGCTGTCGCCTCTGGCTTGCTTAGTTGGGGACACCTTATTT
>JAUMHE010000042.1:22182326-22207611 GCA_032359235.1 Enteromius mattozi
TGGAGAGACCTAAAAATGGCTGTCCACCAACGTTTACCATCCAACCTGACAGAACTGGAGAGGATCTGCAAGGAGGAGTGGCAGAGGATCCCCAAATCCAGGTGTGAAAAACTTGTTGCATCTTTCCCAAAAAGATTCATGGCTGTATTCGATCAAAAGGGTGCTTCTACTAAATACTGAACAAAGGGTCTGAATACTTAGGACCATGTGATATTCCTGTTTTTCTTTTTCAATAAATCTGCAAAAATGTCAACAATTCTGTGTTTTTCTGTCAATATGGGGAGCTGTGTGTACATTAATGAAGAAAAAAAAGAACTATAAATGATTTTAGCAAATGGCTGCAACATAACAAAGAGTGAAAAATTTAAGGGGGTCTGAATACTTTCCATACACACTGTGTGTGCTTGCTCGTACAGGGGGGCCCAAACACAATGGAGAGATATATAATATTTTTGTTGTTGGATATCTACAACAGTAAAAGAAACAAAACCCAAGAAGATACTGAGCAAATAAATATAAACAAACAACAAAGTAAAAATGACAAATGTCTTTTTTTATGTAAGGAAATCAAGCTTTCTTTCTCCCGTTCTCTCTGACTCAAACACAGTACAGACACACACTCACACACTGTGGCTGCCCCGCAGATTTATCAATAAAAATGCTTTGCAGCAGAAAATCTACATGGCATTTCTTAGTATCAAGGTTCTTGTAGCAGTTTAACTAGCTTAAACTAGCACTTATTTTCTCTCTATTTCGCTTACTCTCTCTAATAACTGTCTTAGCCTGAATATCAATGGCTCAAGTCCTCGCTAGTAGCTCTAAAATGATGTTTTGAAATAAGGTACATAAAAATTTGCTAGTTCAACACACACGAGATTTCAAGACAGAGACACGTCAAAAGTCTTAAAATAAAACATCTGAACAATTGATGTGTGAAATTGTAACTCCAGGCCATTAAAATCATTAGAGAAATAATGCACCCCTGAAGTGGTAATGTGGCCAAGATGCTGGAGTTTATCAATGGAACAGTCTTTCTCTCTTCTCAAACAATTAAGAACTACATTTGATTTTTATTGACTGAACGTGCTTCATTTAATCCACTGTTGGCGGTTTCCACTGATGATTCTGTGAGTTCCACATAAATATTTTATGTTTGCTTGGGTGGTATTTTTAGGCCTTTTATATTAAAAGGCAAGGGGGGCCCAAAAATTAGTTTTGCCTATATCACGAAAAGAGGTAATTCATATTTCAGTTCTCAGTAAACATAGTCAAATAATGATAATTATACCCCAAAAACAGTCAGAAAAATATCTTTTTGATTAGTAAAAAATAACTTTCATTAACCACGAAAAAGGATGTTTTAAGTTGAACAGACACTGATGGCAGTAATAGTTTAAACAGTCAAACGCCAGACAGAAAGGATTCACTCCTGTGTCTCATCGATGTGATCGGCGCTCTTCTGCTCTTCCTCGCGCTCTGACATCCACACAGCAGCCTGTGCATCGCGGAAGCAGAAGTCGATAGACACAAGCGATAATACAGCATTTTTATGTTGTTTTAAGTGGATCAATCTATTTTTTATCGATCTTAATGCACATTAAAGACTTCTTAATGACTCTGTAGCGACAGAAGACGCTGTTTTAAGGATTGAAAGGTAACGTTATGTTATTGTCTGTAATGTTTTCTTCTGGTTGATGTTTATATGACAGTGTTTAATGTTTCTGTATTAATCTTCGTTTTTTTACGGTTTCATAATTAAGTATTATTGTAAAAATAGTAATCATGCAGGTTTATCAATCTGTTTGACATCCGTTGAATGGACCCTTACATCTGTTCAGTATGTTTTTAATATATCAGGATGCTTTGTTATTCAAGTCTGCTGGATTTGACATTGTTTATTGATTCAGATTAAATCATCAAGGTCTGTCAGATTTACTGTCATTCACACAGATGAGAGACTCTTGGCTGTCACGTGATTAGAGGTTAATACAGTGTTTGAATCCTCACTATGTTGATCTCTGATTTCCCAGCATGCAGTGCACAGCCTCCTCTCCTCAGGACCCCACACAGGCGAGCGGTGACCGGACCGAGCTGACCCAGCTGCCCGCTAAAGACGCATCCTCCATAGACAGCAGCTCTGATCTGGGCAGCCCCAGAGCGCTGACCTTTGACCTGCTGAACATGGTGATCTGCTTCAAGCGGATGGCCATCTTCCTGGAGCCGGTCACAGACTCACTGGAGGTGCTGTGGTCCCTGCTCGGGTGAGAGATGTCCCGTAATAATCTCACACTGAGAACTGCTTCTTACATTGGCCAAGAGAGCTCAACGCACAGACACAACATAAATAAAGAAATGCACTGCAAAAGCAGAAACATACTACAAATACAACACTTTTTTACCATTTGCATGAACACAGTTGTACAAATACCATGATTAAACTATGGTTAGCGAGTAAGTCTATGGTTAAGTGATTAATTGTAATTAATTTTATACCATATATGTTACCGTGGACCACAAAACCAGTCATAATAGTTAACTTTTAGATATTTATATAAGCTGAATAAATACGCTTCCCATTGATATATTGTTTGTTAGGATAGGACAGTATTTGGCAGAGATACAACTATTTAAAAATCTGATATCATAATAAAAAAAAAAATTCAGGTAGGAAATATACAAAATATCTTCATGGAACATGATCTTTCGTTCATATCCTAATGATTTTTGGCATAAAAGAAAAATTTATAAAATTGACCCATGTAATGTATTTTTGGCTGTTGATATATATATAAATATATAAATATACCTTAGCAACATAAAGACATAAATTCTGTCATCATTTACTCACCCTCGAGTCGTTCCAAACCTGTATAAATTTCTTTGTTCTGCCGAACACAAAGGAAGATATTTTGAAAAAAGTTTGTAACCAGGGGTCACCATCGTAGGAAAAGAAACCCCACTATGGACTTTCATGTGACTCTGACGAGGCGGCTTTGTTTCTGCTCTTGCTGCTGCTGCGTGTCTCCAGGGTTCAGCTCTTTGTGTTTTCAGGTGGAGGATGCCGCTGTGCTCCCTGCTGAGCTGTGTTCTGCTCAACATCCTCTTCCTCACTCTGAGTGAAGGTGAGACGCGAGGAGACGACGTGTGTGTATATTCTGTACACATGCGGTATGATGCAGTAACTGGGTTAAATGTCCTCAGGAGCGTGGCTCTCTCTGCTGCTGCTGGCTATTTCTGCTCCGGCTGTGCTGGGCTACCTCGGCAACCGTTGCCAGGGCACGAGCAGCGAGGTGGCGGTTCAGAAGAAGAAGCACTATGCGGTGCAGCGGCGAGATCTGCAGACGGTCCACATGAGCAAACAGGAGGCCATGCTGGAGGTCAAGGGCCTGTGAGTGATGTTTGACAGAGTCTTAGTGAGGACATCAGCACTGATGATGGTGATGATGAAGATGAAGGCTTGTGTGTGTTACAGGCTGAAACGAATAGATGAGCTGCTGACCCAGGCGTGTGTGTGTGCAGAGTCTGTGTATAAAGTGTTGTACTGGGACAGCCACGCCGTCTCCTCCGTGTGAGTATCACCCTGTGGATGTATGGATGTTCCTCTGTTATAATTACCCTGTAATCATAGTTTCTGCCAAAATACTCATGCAAGTGCATTTTTGCTACTTAAGTGAATTTGGTGTTAACTACCACTCTTTACAAAAACATTAAATAATATGATTGAATTTTGATTTTGATCTGATAAAAGAAAAATGATTTGTTCCTCTGTAAAGTGTCCGCTGTAAGCAAGGTGCCGCTTTTTTTTTTTGCGTAATATTAAATATTCTATTATTTTTCTTTATATATGTTTTTAATATATATTTGTTTTTTGACCACTGAAAATATGTAGAATTTAACAGTTTGCTTATAATACCACATTGAGATCCTCATATTTGGGATTGAACCATATAGGGCCATAAAAATAGAAAAAGAAATATTTAAGAAGCAGAATCTAAAAGTATATCAAGATATCTAAAACAGTGTTTTAATGAGTGAATCTTGATCTATGGCTTTTCATATTTTGGATTTAGTCACTATTTATGTCTTTCTTCAAATAAAATATGAACAAAATCTAAAACATGTAGCCTGGGAACTTTCTGAAATTTGCTTGATTTGATACTGAATGACTCCATGGTATTTCAGCAGAAATCATGCTTACTATGGTACACTTTTATAAATGATTATGTTTAGTGCAGCAATATTAACCTTAACAATAACTGATTGACACCAACTGCCATTTACATATGTATTGTAGTATTATACATCAAATGAATGTATTATTTGCATAGTGCTGTGTTTGTTTGTAATGCATGTTATTCTGTGTGTAGGTTTTACGGTTCTCTCCTGACCGTGGTTTGTTTGCTGTATATGGCTCCGGTGGGCTTGAGTCTGTCTGTGCTCAACAGCGCCCTCTTTCTGTGGAACAGAAACTTCTGCAGAGGTCAGTAAATGAATGTAAAGACTGGACACATTACATGCTGGTCAGAAGGTCTCTTCAGTGTTTATTGCTTCAGTGTGGACCAGACTTTATGCTGATAATAAGAAGATGTGAATATATATACAGATTCAGTATTTTCATTCAGTCTCAGTAAGCTAGACATTCTCACACAGCTTCCTTTCTCTTGTTCCCCGTAGTTCTTTTGGAGCTGAAGGAGTTTGTTCACCCGAGTCGAGTCCAGCCTGCAGAGGAAACTGAACCATGTGACCCAGATCAGTCAAACCTGCTGGAACGCACACCCACTCCAACCAGTGTGGAGGTGAGAGAGGATTAAAACACACACACTTCCTAACACGTCTGGATTTTAAACCTCTGCTTTAGATGGACTTTTTTGCACTACTTGGTACAGATTTCTATTTTCAGTTCAGATTGGCTTATTCTGTGAATGTGCTTCCTGTTCAGGATCTGTCACCCAGCAACGTTGAAGAGGCAGAGGAAGCAGAGCCTGACGATGAGTTTAAAGATGCCATAGAGGTCAGAAAATATCTGTCTATCTCTCTGTTTGTCTATCTCTCTGTCTATCTCTGTGTCTGTCTGTCTGTCTGTATGTCTCTCTGTCTGTCTATCTATCTATCTGTCTGTCTGTCTATTTCATTTTCTGACATGTTCTCCCATTTCTGCTGTTTGCCTGCTCAAGGAATCCCAGCTTGTTCTGCCGGTAAGTAGCTCCCTCTAGTGGTGTGGAGATTATAGCATCAATATTAGACCACAGCTGAGTGTGCAGATGTAGTGTGTGTTTATGAGTGTAGATATCAGCTTTCTCATTAACCAAGTAGATTTAGGCCATTTCTCAAATGGAAGGAGGTCACATTTGCAGGCAAATTTAAAACTGTTAATATTTTAAAATAAGATCTTCTTTATGACATATGTAGCCTACAAATGCGACCTTAACAGCCTTAGTTGTGTAGTGTAGTGTGTATGTGTACATGTCTGACCTCTGACCTCTACTCTGCTCTCCAAGGAAACTCCCCTGGCGTTAGTGGTGAGTACTAGAGTAACTGAAAGCATTTAATGTTAGAGAAAACTCACAGTCTAAACAACTGAAGAAACATCCTGTCTTTGTGTGTTAGTGCGTGTGCATGTTTTTGCATTACTGTAAATGTTTTGAATGCATGCACACAGGTTTATCTGTAACTAATTAGTGTATGATTATTCGTTTTTAGTGGTGTGGATCTCACAAAACCTAAGGTTTAGAACTTTTGTATAAATATTTGTCTCATGGATGTTTCATTGTTTCTAAGCAGAATATCATTAATTTTATTTTGCTTGTGGGATGAAATGTGACCTTTGTGAGATTCACCTGTATGTCCTGACTGTGTTCGTTTGTGACTTTAAATTCAACTGCATCTCATTTATCTCATCAACTCCAAATAACCTCAGATATGTCGCTCAGTGGATCACGATCAAAACCAGACCCTAATACTTAACTTTTAAAGAATAATAATCAGATATATCTTGTTACAAAGTGCATGACTGTTGTAAATCTGTCCGGCCCATGTTTTGAATGTAGGTGTGGCCTGTAGCCTATTTTCTACCAAAGATTGCGAGGAGATGGAGAGCCCGTAAGGTGCCCACACAAACCTGTCAATCATGACCTCTAGGTGTTCTAACCACACCCCCTCATGCTTTTATTCATTCGGTGGCTTCTATTAACAGTGATGTCACAGGAAACGGTTACTTGGTGAAACTTCCTTCAGGTCAGGGTTGATTGTCACACGGTTTCTTTTGTGAGGTCTTACTATGAGAAGGGTTGGGAATGTCTACTAACAAACATAGAGGTGAGATGGGCTACTTTGTCATTTTGAGAGGTGCTCTGAATTATGAAGTACGTTTATGAATATGTCCAATTTGGCATCTGCATTGAATTGTGCTTCGCTAGACCCTGTATTTCGAGGGCTTGTGGTGTTTTTATGGTGTTAAGTGCTGTACGGCACAGTAATCTGAGTCCCCTCGCCGGTCATCGGATGACTGCAGGAAACAAAGCTCAGCAGCAACAAACATGGGTCAGATTTACCGAAGTCGTCACACGTGCCGCTACAGGCCCAGAGATTCATCCGATTCTAATGACTTCAGTAAATCTGATCTCTAAACCCAAAGCCCTCTACATACAGAGCTGAACTAACACAGAGAAAACCTTCACACGCCTTCACATGAGCAGAGTACAAGGTGCACTGTTTAATGTGTATGGGTCAATGACGAGATGATGTAGTCGAAAACATACCATGCTTAGAATGTATCATAAATATTGAAATAATTTTCCTGAGTCGAACTGTTTCATGTGCAGTTAATAAAAATATGAAATATCTATTTTTTATAACCTAAAGCTGCAGTCCGTAAATTTTTGTCTATTTGTCGCCATCTCCGTTTGAAAACCTGGAATTGCAGTTGTGCTACCAATGGTGATTAAATCTGAAATTAGCTCATATCACATCAGACTTATTATTCTCAAATGATTAATTTATACTTTATTTTCCAATTATTAATGTTAACAACATCAGCATTGCATTGGAAGTCTAATCTCAAATTATCACATCATTTGAATTTCATTTTAAGAAATTATTTTAACCCAAAAAGTAAACTATGCTCCCTTTGAGCTGGTTGTCTTTAAAATACAAATTGAATAGGCTATAATTAAACAATGAGCCGGGAATTAATCTTTATGTTTACAGCCATGACGTAATGTGCCAAGTTAGAATTTCCTGCGAACCTTATCCGTACCACTCAAATTCGAAAACATTATTATAAGATAACCGTAGTGAATCGGGCTAAAGTTAGGCGACACTAGCTGGTTATGTACTTTCTTAAATATTGATTGTGGAGACTGCAGCTTTAAGACAGATAAACCATCTTAGCAGTTTTGTCCACCAAAAAAAATCTACATTTAATTCAAATATATTTTTGGAATCAATTTGGAAAAATCAAGTCATTGATCTGAGTGGAAAATGTCTGTGTTTTAAAAGGTTGTGTGCCGGTTTTGTCATGAGAGCGTAAGTGAAAGATCTTTTGGTGTCGAGCTGAACAGGAGGCTTCAGATCTGTCACCTCATTTCTTCGAGGTATGAATATGAATTATTTATCTCTGTCTATCTGTGTGTTTGTCTCTGGTAGGATGATGAGGACGTGTCTTCTGGTGTTCCTGAGTTTGACACCGTGTCTGATAACGGGCTGCTGAGCAGAAACGAGCCTATCCGCAGTAAAGTGTCCAAACTCACCGAAAAACTTCGCAAGCGGGTCCCTTCCAACACCATCGGTCACTACCGAGCTCATTGTACTTCATGCTTTTTCACCATCCGTATTATATTCACCTTTTAAAAGCATATTTTCTTTTTGTCCTTCCGCAGGGAACTGTACCCAGTGCAATTCAGCGTTTTCTGTTCTAAAGAAAAGGGTATGGGCCTCTGATCTTCATCCTGTTTAACATTTCATTCAACTTGTTAGATGTTAGTTTCACTCGTGATTATTTCATTTTTCCAGAGAAACTGCAGTAACTGTGGTGTCAGTTTTTGTTCCCGCTGTTGCTCGTATAAAGTGTTCAAATCCAGTATGGGAGCCACAGGTATGTATGAGAAGAGTGAGAATCTTGTAAAGAATGTTTTATAGAAGACGAATTTACACACTGTTCTTTTTCTTTCTCTGACCCTCCAGCTCCTGAAGCCCAAAGAGAGACTGTGTTTGTTTGTTTTATGTGCAATACTTTCCTCACCACCAAGTAGGATTGACCTTAATAATCTTTCAGCATTGCAATGCTTTGAAAGAAACCAGAAGAAGAACCACAAGATGGCAACTCCAGTGATTCTTGCTGTTTCTTTCTTCACTGTTGAGCATTTCACATGGAGGACCAAAATCCTGCAGCTTGTGTTGCCTCAACACTCTTCCTGAGGTTTATTTTAGTGTTTTGTTTTGTTTTTTGTCTGTCCAAAACTCGTAACCCTTATGTGAGCTCCTTTATGTCTAAATGGTGACCTTTTACGTAGAATATGCTGCTTTTTCCAGTCACCACTATTACTTATCAAAGCCTAATGCCAATACTGATTAGTTTATTTAGAATTCACTTTGCTGCAATATCAGATGCTGTAGTTTCATCAACGTTATTACATCACTTTCCATAATTTTAGCTCTTGGTATGTATCAGGTTAATATCAAGGGTCCTGTTTATCTGTTATTATATCATATCATCCTAAAGAGGAAAAAAAGGCCTTAAAAATGACGGTTATTAATTGTAATGGATGCCAAAACCAATGATTCTGACCATTTTATATGGCTCCATACTGTCCTCCTATACCCAGATACTGTCAAATCTGATTAGCTGACATCAGCGGAAGAATACGAGTCAGTTTAATTCTGTCGTAAATCTTTTGACTAAGCATTTAAAATTCAACCTTCTGCTAGCTGCTTATCTGCTTGAATCCATGATTATTGGTTATATAATTTATTAGCTTTAATTTATATATGTATGTTTGTGGTTGGAACACCCTCAGAAATAATTTATACTAATTAAAATAATAGCATTATATTCTATCAGCAAACCATTCCCAAGAGTACTCCTATTCACAAAGTTATTGAAATAATGAGCTATGTTCGTGTCATTTATGTGTCTATATGTCTTTAAAGCCAAGGTTGAATGTAAAAACCAATGTTTTAACGGTTATGGAACTATGTATGTGCTATTTAAATATAAATTTCAAATCTATTGGGGAGTTATCCGTATTATAGCACCACCTGTTTCCTTGGTGAAATCTGCTGTTACAGTAATAAACTATTTAAATATGAATATGTGGATGGAATTTCTGTGAGGAATTTTCGCGCCATCGTTTCGCGCCACTCACACAGCTAACGTTAGCTAACGGCCATTTAACTTAAATACAACTATATAACGTTACATATATATGTGTGTGTGTGTGTGTTGTGCACGTATACAGTAGACGTTATAAGGATGGTTAACGTTTTTGTACTGAAATCCGCCGTTTCTGGCGCACTGTTGCTATGGTTACCTCCTCCGGCGAACTGCTTTCTCTTAGTGAGCGTCCTTTAGTGATCTCACACAAATACAGAGTAATATTTGTCATTTCAGAAGGAGCTTTTGTAAATATATAACCCAAAACATCGTCTGACCTGGCTGAGCTGAGCTGAGCTGAATTCTTGAAAGTGGCATCGGTTGCTCCTCCCTCCGCGCGTCATCAGATTGTTTCCGGCCCCGCCCCCTCTCCGTTTATCCCCGAGCGCAAACGTTTATTCCCGTGAACCCGTTTCAGCACCGGGACAAGGCATCTCGCGCTCGCATGGCAACATGGCCACAGAGGTGAGAAACAGCCCTTTATTCGTCGTTTATGTGCCGGGTGTGTTTATATGAGCCGGTTTTGTAAGAAAGCGCCTGAATCTCGGCGTCATTTAAATCTGGGTTGGAGATAACGGATCAGTACGTGACGTTACAGTGTATAACGGCAGCTCTGTCGCTGTTTTTAAAAACCGGTGAGAATTGCTGCTCAGCCCATCGAGGCATGGAATATAACAAATATACAGAGAGTGCACTAAACAACAGCCACAAGTGCAGAGCTGACAACAACATGACGGACAGATAGCGTCATAATGTGGCGATCTTGATTGTGTTCTTTATTATGACTGAATTTAACTAACTATACTAGGTTACCACCATTTAAAGGGTGTGATCAGGCAGAGTGACTTACCTGTTTATTTCAGGTGAATAGTTAAGTAATGTTGACTCGAGTGCTGCTGTCAAACTAAAAAATACCAATTTGTGACCAAATGTTGCAATGATAAATGTCACAAGAATACAAAATAAGCCTTTTCTAGATATATGGATTTATTCAGTTGTTTAGTTTAGTTCACGATTGGCTGAAATGCTAGCTGTTGCTTAGATCCGATGCTTAGATCGATAAAATAACGTGTTCTTAAAGCGTTGTGTTCATAACACAAGATGACAAAGGCTCGTGTTTGTGGTCGGAAGGATCTGGTGCCGTATTCAAATGAGCGCGAGCAGTGCGCGTGTGACGTAGCGGAGGCGCGCAGCTGGACATCAAAGAGGATAAAAGCGACTGTCCGCGGGTCGATAAGCTCTTAGCGAAAGCAGATAAGAGTGTTTGTGCGTCTCTTTCATCGGTGACCGGATCAGGAATGATTTCAGCACCGCGGACAGCGACGGACCGAACAAAACTCCCGTACTGCCACGAATCTGTAAGATGTTTATATATGCATTATCCAATTTTTAAAAAGTGTTTTAACTGGTGATTTAACTGTGATTTCCTGCAGTTGGGATTTTAAACGCGGTTTCACAAGTTATTCTGGGGTTTAGTGTAGAGTTGAATGCATGTCCCGCCGAGTAACCTTGAACGCGCGCGCGTGATGTTGTGGTTCAAGCGCGAGATCTCTTTGTTTAATCTCGTGCGAGCGGAAAACAAACCTACTCCTCGGGGTTACGGTCAATAATCGTTCTGTACAGGCTGCACGGGATGACTAGATTGTGTTTTGATATATTTGGTATCAGTGGTGAGTGTGTGTTAAATGATCGTCTCCTCGCGATCGATCGGTTGTGCTCGCGGGAGTCGGTAACAATGTCTCTCATCTTTCTTGCATGCATAATTAACGAGGCGTTTAGTAGCAACAGTCCAGAACGTTTAGTTGTGATAAGTCTCGGTTTACCGGTACAAAAGTGTCGGTAACGTAGTGCAACGGTGATATCAGATGGTGTCCTGCTGAAAAAAGCAATAGAAACCAATTTGTAAGAATTTGTACAAATAGGTAATAGTTTGACTGGTTATAATGGGAATTGTACTGGTTTTTAATGGAAACTGTTGTTCTCTACTGGTAATTGGTCACCTTCTATTGGTGGCTTGTTAAAAACAAAATCCCACTGGAATATAAACCAAAACACACTGCATTAAACCATTTTAATGGATAAAAGTTGATGGTTTGTACTGTTTGTAATGGTATTTGTAGTGGGTATTTTCAAAGAACTGTTAAATACTTCAAAAACATGGTGTTATCATGCTACATGTCAAAAGTATCTAAGGTATTGCTAACACAACGTTGTGCATTTTTCACGTATCATTTGAAGTAGCATGGGATGGTATATAGTTGCTTGTTAATAATTGCATACAGTGCTTTAGTACTTTTTTATTGGGTTTTTCCCATGATATTGTTTAGTTCTATATCCTTCTGCGTGTATTTTTGAGGAGTTCAACAGGTGAATGTTGTGTTGTGCATTATTTGACACTGGATATGCCTTTTATCTGAGCTGTGCAAGAATTCTTGAGATCTGTGCAAATGTTGAGTGCCAGAGATTGATCTGGTCCACAGCATTGTGTGCTGTCTCAGCCTGTTACTATATCAGACTGGCAGGCCCTGCTTCTAAAACAAAGCAAGTTTTTAAATAACAGGTTGCCAGGGCTGCCTGGGTAATTATACTGTCCCTTGCAGTCGGCATGGTCTTTATCTGACCTTCAGACGTCCAGAGATAAAGAATAACACACAGTGATGTCAGCTGAGCTAAGTCTGTGCAGCAGTTTGTTAAGGAATGTGCTTTCTTATTATAATCTTCCAGTGTATGAACATTAATCTGCAAGAGAAAGAGGTGAAAACACAGGGAAGGAGTGGGGGATGGAAGGACCCACCACTCGTGCTGATGTTAGTGTGTGTGTGTGACAGATGGCCAGTCGCTCTGATGTTGGTGTTTGTGTGCATACAGGCAATGAAGTGTCCATTAAATTATAAGGTCATCACTGGATTACTCTTTAAGTTAATGACTGCCTCACTGCATTACTGTATGAGCTTTCATGATCGTTAGCTCGCAACATGCAGTGTTGTAAATAAATGACGTCACTGCGTTACGCAATATTACTGCATTAATGTTTAAACTAATGACAAATAAGTCACTGCAATACTTTATGATGTAATGACATCACCATATTACACAGTGAAATAATGACCACATCACTAAATTACTCTGAGATAATGACATCACTACATTACACAGTGAAATAATGACCACATCACTAAATTACTCTGAGATAATGACATCACTACATTACTTTATGAGATGATGACATCACCGCACTACTTTGAGATAATGACAACAACACTGCATTACTTTTAAGCAATGACGTCAGTGCATTACTTTGAGATAATGATGACATCACTACATTACTTTGAGATAATTACATCACTGCATTATTCTGAGATAATGACAACACTGAATTACTCTGAGCCGATGATGATAATACCACTCCATTACTGCGTTACGATGAGTTAATGACAGAAACTTCGCTACATTATTGTTGGAGCTTATGATGATAACATCACTCCATTACTCTCTGAGCTCAACACAGTGTCATTTCCTGCACTACACCGATAAAATATCTGCCACTGACCAGCAAGGGCATTCATATGTGATTTAACTGAATGCTAGCTGCTGATTTCCTCGTCACAACTACTTTTTCCACTAGAAAATTCTTCAGCGCAGGAGAGGAAAATGCGCTCGTCAAGCCATTTTCATGCATTGTTTAGCATCTAACATCCCAAGGAAATTGAATTTATGATTATATCAGAAGGCAGCCCACTGTAACCCTCTCTCGTCCTCTGCTGTAGTTCCATAACCTTCAGGAGCTGAGACACAGTGCATCTCTGGCCAATAAGGTCTTCATTCAGAGAGACTACACGGATGGCACCGTCTGCAAGTTCCAGACCAAGTTCCCCTCTGAGTTAGACAGCAGGGTAAGTGTGTGTGTGTGGCAGAACAAAAGAGACACAACGCAAATAAAAAGGAGAGGACAAGAATAAAGCTCTTCACTCAGACAAACTCTGCTCTTCAGCAAAAGCACTGCTGAGTGCGCAAACTCCACACAACACACACATAATGAGCTGCTAATAGAGCTGATAATAGAGCTGTTTAAAGGTGTTAGATCATGTTACAGTAAAGACTTGCCAATGAAATGACAGGGAAAGGGAGTTAAACATGTAGAGATTTCAGTGCCTTTTTCACAATCTGTTTAAGTATTTTGATGGAATCAGTAGTATCACATGATGTCTGGCATGAGACTTACATCTTTACAATGTCAGTCAGTTTTTGAGTCAAACCCATTCGTTTTTTGTCATATGATGTCCTTGAGTGAACTCCCCGTGCTTTCTGATTGGCTGACTCGTCTTGTCCTTGAACCTGATTGGTCAGATTGAGAGGACGCTGTTTGAGGACACGGTGAAGACGCTGAATAATTACTATGCAGAGGCGGAGAAGATCGGAGGCCAGTCCTACCTCGAGGGATGTCTGGCCTGCCTCACAGTTTACCTCATATTCCTGTGCATCGAGACACGCTACGAGAAGGTACATTATTAGTTCCAGATAAAGCCATCCTGAAATGGCATGTGAAAATGCAAACTATGGCAAATAAAACACCTTGTGTGTGTGTGTGTGTGTGTGCAGGTGCTGAAGAAGATCTCGCGGTACATTCAGGAGCAGAATGAGAAAGTCTATGCTCCTCGAGGTCTCCTCATCACAGACCCCATAGAGAGAGGCATGAGGGTCGTATCCTTACAGAGTCTGGAAACTATGGAGTGTGTGTGTGTGTGTGCATGAACAAATTCTCAGTGGAAGCTGCTTGTTCTTCAGAAAATGTTGTTAGTCCAGCTTAGGACATCACATAAACTCTTTTATTTTCTCTTCATTTTGTGTGAAGTTTGCAATTATTGCAACCGTGAAGACAAGATTGTGAACAAAATGTGGAAAAAAAGCAAATTGTTGTTTTTGGCTAATATAGTAAGTTTTTTAACAATAAATTGCTGTCAGCTTATGTTCAATATCAAATAAGATAAAGATAGTTTTTCATATTTACTTTTTCTGTAGTTTTAAATTATGCCTGGATATATTTACAGTGCATTCAAGAGATTGTTAAATTTATTTTTTTTGTAATTAAATTAGGTTCATAAGTAATAACATTATATAAATATATATATAAATATTTAATAATTTTTTTTTACAATTGAATATCAATTTAACAGATATATTTTTCATGTCATGTTAATTTAATAGAAGAAAATAGTTCATATAAAATATCTAATAATCTCTCACTATAAGTAAGTCAGATTTCTGCCTTTATTTCATAAAAAATTGAATTGTACCACTGGTTATTATAACTGACTGAAACCGTAAAACCCTTGAAATAAACTAAACTAAAATCAAATATTAAAAAAACAAAAAAATTATAAAATGATGTAGAAATACAATGATAATAATAACAAAACAAAGAAAAGAAAAATGCCTTCAAAATATGAATACAAACCGTCATAGTTTATCAATAATGATAAAATGAAACTGGACACCAGTTTTAATCATATTCATGGCAGGTAGTCTAGTGAATGCATGTATGAGTTATTTGTGTAGTAGTTTGTGCATGTAAGGTTGTGTAATGCTTGTTTCTCCCTTAACCCGTGTGTGTGTTAGATTGAGATTAGTGTGTACGAGGATCGCGGCTCCAGCGGTTCAAGCTCAGGAAGCAGCACAACCAGCAGCAGCGGACGATGATTCACACACACACACACACACACACTCGCCCAAGTGTGACGCCTTCATACTGACACCCGCTGAACAGACACGACAGCGACTGCTCAGCATCGCCAAACACTAACACACCTGACATGAACTGCTTCCACGAGACACATCAGCTGCTGGATCAGCAGCCCGTCATTACCTCAGTCATTACCTCCACATCCTCCAGTCACTCGCTGTAGCATCCTGGGTAAAGCACACATGAGCTTCTGTCACTGTAATATGCAATCTCACTCACAAACGCCTGTGATGTAGCTGCCGATCGGCACACGACAGTCTTCCATCCTCACCATTTTTCACCCTTTTTTTGTTTGAGAATTTAATGAGCACTTTTACTCTAATTATTGAACAGAAGTCAGATTTTAGACTAGGTAGATGTCATGGACTGAAATCTAAGCCCATATATTTTATACAGGCCCCAGACACTGCCATCTTATTCCACGGGTAATATTATTGACTTTATTGTTTTATTTCATAGTGTGCTAATCGTTCATGCTTTGTACTCATAATATGTCGTCAGAGCAGAAACGAGTCCTGATGACGTGACTGCCAAGAGCTTCCTCACATGGTCCTTCATCATGAGCTTCCATTTCGTACCAGTTGAGAACCTTTGGCCCCTGTTTATGCAAAGATCAAGAGTAAAAGAAGTTGAGAGTGCTTTTCTGTTGTGTAGCAAAATAAATAAACAATGATGGTCATACGATCGAGTTCTGCTTTTCTCAGTTTGATCCTCATTTTATTGAAATATATTTTACACCTGCAATATAGTGTTTTAACTGATGTGCCAAAAATTGATTGTCTGCCATAAACTGCCATCTGTAATCACTATTTGGCAAGTGTAAAATTGTTTTTTTTATTGGACATTTATAGGTAGACTATTTCAACAGGTCAAAAGGGTTGCATGAGCTATAATGTCAAACAACCCTTGCATGCAATTAAGACATTTAGCTCATGCAGACTATTTTACTTAAGAAATATCCATATATCCGAAAAGTGATTAGACTGAACTGTTCTTCCTGCCTCAAATCACTTTTTTACATATGTAAAACTACATTTTATGGGTTTTATTTGCCATTTAAATGTATTTCAAAAGGACAGAATAAGCTATAATCTAATATAACAATCATGAGTCAAATCAAGTCATTTTGAGGCAGAAAGAACAGTTCATTCAATTTTTAGCAAGTGTGAAATTGCATTTTATGGGTATTTCAGCAAATAAAAAGCTTTTTTTACAAGCTTAACGTTGTGAATCAGCAATGGAGATTGAACACTGATTGGTTATGTACCTCATCATAACTGATTTTGGATAGTTTTTAACCAAAAAAGTTACAGAACGCAGCTTCATATTGAAAAGTGTCTACATGTAAAAGTCTGGGGAAGACCATTAGCATGACCATGAGTTCATCCAGTTCAGCTCTTCAACTTGACTTCTCTTTGAGGAGACAAATATTCATGCAGTGACACTGCCGTGTTTCCAGTCAGTCTCTTGACGTCCGGAAGTACAACTGGAGATTTCCATCATTTCTCTCCTGTGTGTGCATCATCTGATCTCTCTGAGGTCCGTCTTCATCCTGTTGACAGAGGGTGAGTTGAACCAGAACAGAAAACCTACAGAGACTCAAAGACACGGAGACAGACCTCCAGAGACACTCAGCACTGAGACCAGGAGAAGCTCAGGAAGAGGAAAACCAGGACAGACAGGAGAGGAAGAGATGCTGCTGTCATACCGGGAGGACACAGCTGGAGAAACACAGAGAGAAAGAGAGAGGATGATGGGTAAGCTGGAAGAAAAACAGGAAAAAACTATTGTAATGTGGAAAGAAAGAAGAAATGGGCGTCCATGATCATGAACAGGTAAATTCTTCTTGTTTATATAAATATTTTTAGCCTATTACCCAGAAACTGCAGTGTAAAGACACTCTACCGTTTTAAATAAAGCAAAGATACTATGTTTAAAGGGGTCATCCGATACGTGCACCTTTACAAGTTTATTGAACTGGCAGTGTGTACACAACCACCCACTGCTTTTTTTAATCATTTAAAATCTTTACCTCTTTCTAAAATGTAGTTGATCACAGACAGGCCCCTCCCATGATTGTTTGATTGACAGTAGTGTTTCAGCACAGCACATTACCTCAGACCCGCCCCGACTGAGCTGTCATCTGTTGTTTTACAAATTGCCTTTCCTAAAAATGTGCTAATTAACAAGTTTCAGGATGAATGCTGCTAAAGTAAAGCCTCTCTGAGAGCTGATCATAAGAGAGGGGCGGGGTCAGCAGAGCTCATTAACATTTAAAGGAAAATACTACAAAACGGCTTGCTCTGAAAAGAACTGTTTTGGACAGGGTAAAAAAAAAGTGTTTTTTACATTACTATTGAAAACTATGTTACAAATTTTGTAAATAAAACTTTTCTTGTATGTTACAGACTTTTCTGAGACACTACATCTTTACGTAGACCCTAAAGAATCTTATCAACTTGCGGAAAACGGGCATTGGATGGCCCCTTTAAATTACAATTTCAGTACTTTACATTATTTAAATGTATTTGTTTTCTACTTCAGAATCTATTTTATCAATTTTAATGTTACTTAACTCAGCATTTATTGTTTTTTAATATATATATATATATATATACATAATTTACTATTTAAAGTCCAAATGATTTTGCATTATAAATTTTGTATTTAATGCAGTACATTTGCTTTACACTAATCCCATATTGAAGTGCTTTCATTTCCGCAATAATCTATTGAGTGTCTTTTTGCAGTGTAGTTCATCAATGGACTGAATCTAACCTACATTCATTCACAGTGTATTTTTTTCTTCCTAAACTTAGATCTGAGCGTCACCCGCACTCACCCACACACGCTCGGCCGTCTCTGCTGGGCTTGTAGCCCTCGACACATCTCTTCTTCAGTCTACACTTATAGTGTCCGTATGTGTTGGTGCATAGCGGATGAGTGTGAGGACACACGGCTGGCAGGCGCCTGCACTCATTTACGTCTGGACAGGATGAAGGAGACAGAGACAGAATCACACTCACCGACTGGGGAGTCCCTCACAATGGCTTTATTAGTATCACACACCATTACAATTCTGATTAAACAAGTTCTAAAAAAGAGAGAGAAAGAGAGTGTCCTATGTAAACATTTTCAGATTTAGTTTGTGCCGACTATCATTTTAGCTACAGGTGTTTAGTTTTAATGGCACTACAGTAGAGATTTTTCAGTAACGACTGAAAGTTTTGCATCTGTGCTTGAGTTTGTTGAATGACTGGTTCAGTATCAGACATCTGACAGCACAGCTCTGATTTAATGATATGACGACACACTCAATGTCCAGCTGAAAATACTCAGGCTCTCGCTGTTTGAGGGGCAAGAGGGAGAAAACAAACGTCAGTGTTTTAGAATTATTCAGATGTGTTAATGAAGTGTGTACTGGAATAATTGCCAAAAGATCAACGTTTGCATTAAATCTTTTTTCTCTGCAGTTTTTGAGAGATCTGACCTCTTAAACCTTCTCAGCCAATTTGAGCAACACAATCTGCATATGTATTAATATGCAAAACAGAGTCCAAAATTAGTTGTCATTGATAAAATGTACTAAGCATAAATAGTCATGAATTGTATTTTGCACCTTTGTACTGAAATATATATATATGCATTGACTTTTTTGGATATTTGTCACATTTAAAACCATGTTTAAAGTAAATTATGTATGTTGTTTTCAATTCCAAAAGAGTTACAGAAATGCTTTTAGAAATGTTTTTACCATTTTTACTCAAATTCGGAGCAATTGTGAACTGACCATGATATTCACCGATGAACTTACCAACACAACGGCCGTTTGAGCTGACTGTGAATCCCTCTCCACACTGCAGAGAATCAATACAGAGCTGTGCTTCAGTATTCACCATGTTTTATTACAGCCAAATAATACTGACCATCAGATAATAATTTGTTCGCACTTTGTTATCAAATGACAGTTCTTAAACTGTATCTTCATACCTGGCTGTGTAAAGTGAGCACTGACTCCTCCTCCTCATTTGCATGCAGTCGTACCTGTGTATCGGATGTGAGCGTAGACTCCTCCCCCTCATTAGGATATGCGACCTCAATAACTGTGTTCATATCAGCAGACTCGAGCGGCCGAGCGATGGAGCGACCATCCGGCCAAAAGACTTCAATACTGGTGGCCTCATCAGTTCCTAAGCACCAATGAAAAGAGACTTAATCTCATATGCTAATAGATAGAGTAATTACTGAGATAGAGTCAAAACGAATAGCAATAGCTAACAATATATAGCATGGATCAAAATTATTGTTTTTTTTAAATGCCAAAAATCATTAGGATGTTAAGTAAAGATGATCTTCCATGAAGATAACTTGTAAATTTCCCACCGCAATTATATCAAAGCTTGATTTTTGTGTAGTAATATGCATTGGACTTCATTTGGACAACTTTAAAGGCATATTTTTGCACTTTCAGATTTTCAAAATCAAAGTTGTATCTCTGTCAAATATTGTCCTATCCTAACAAACCATACATCAGTGGAAAGCTTTATTCAATTTCAATAAATTATGTATTCAGCTTTTAGATGATGTATAAATCTCAATTTCAAAAACTGACTCTTATGACTGGTTTTGTGATCCAGGGTCACACATGCAGTATAAAGCATCTTTTCCTACATTAATACATCATAAATCATTAAATGATTTAAATGAATTGACTGAATTACTTTGTAAATGATCTGATCTGTATACCTAACCCGAAGTGAGCCACGGGCTCCATCTCACACAGATAGCCTGATCCTCCGTCAATGATGCGAGTGTGTGCCCCGCTTTGTTTTGTGAACATCACCACCTTCGCTCCACGAGCGAACGAACCGAAGCGAGAGCGCGGCATCACACGCAGCCACTTACTAGAGGAGCCCTGAGGTAAGAAGCTGACCGTTACAAATGTGCATTTGCACTCAATTTTAAGTCAGAACATGTATACAGTACATTAGCAATGAGGTCTGAAGTCATGGAGTGTTACATTGGAAATAAACTTTCTGACACACCTGGTTGACTTTAAACACAGAAATGGGCTGAGAGGCGCTCTCCCCGTGAGACACCAGCAGATCCAGCAGACCGTCACCGTCAAAGTCTGTCACTGTGGCGCCTGTGACCCAACCAATAACATCATGTTACAGCGCTGTCAGTTACTGAAGAAAGACATGAGCTTGTTTATTTACACAGGAAGTGGCTCTGGTCATGTGATCTCACCTGTGCCCCTCCCCTGAGGCTCAGAGGCATCACCCACATCCAGCTCTGTGATCTCAGGGTCAGAGTTCAGCTTCCTCGACACCCTACACACACAAAAGCCAATGTTATTACTTGGATTATCCTTTACTAATTAGTAGCTGCTTTTTATTATTCTTTATTCTTAAATTGTATCTTTTTTTAAGTATTTATATTTAATATTAGTGCTGTCAAATGATTAATCATGATTATTATCGCATCAAAAATAAAAGTGTCTGTTTACATAATATATATGTGTGTGTGCTGTGAATATTTATTATGTATATACTGTATAAAGACACACACATACAGTACATATTTTAAAAATGTATACATTCATATGATTTATATTATAAATATATTTAACATAAAAATAACATACTGAAATATATATACATGCATGTGTGTGCATTTATATATACATAATAAATATACACAGCTCACAAACATATGTAAATAAAAACTTTTACTTCGGATGCCATTAATCACGATTTGACAGCAATAATTTCAATGTTTTCTGTTCAGCTCTAGCTTTAGGAATTATTTAATTTCTAAATTTCATTGTATTTTTTAAATTGCAATATTTTTGTTTTATTTTATTTAAACTGTATTACAATTATTTAAAACGTTTAATTTTTAATAGTTTTAGTTTCATATAAAAATAAAACTGCCACAAGGACACATTAACTACTGAAAAAGACGTAATGTCTAAACAATATAAATATATATCAGTGAACATTGAAGTACCTGAAGAGTCTGTTGGGGGCATTTCCTTGGTAAGCGATGTTATTAAAGAAGACTTCAAGCTGAAGATCGTTGTCGAAGTCAGCAGCGATTACGGTGCGAATGGGTGACGGTGTGGCGAAGGCCTGTGTGGCGACGTCCTACAACAACACAACACACTGATTCATTATTATTACAGATACAGACCAATATGAAGAGTTCATTTGCAAAAATACTGATTTTTGTTTATATGTTTTTATTGTGTTTTATTACGTAAGTAAGCTGTATTTTTTGTTATTTTTTAACCTAATCAAAACAGTCCAATTGCAGTTTGCAGTTTAACTCACATGTGTTACAGATGTGACTCACTTTGAACCTCTGCCGGCCGTCCTGCAGGTACAGGCGGTGTGGGCCGTTCCAGTTGCCGTAAACGATGTCTGTCTTTCCGTCACCGTTAAAGTCGGCCAGCGCCACACCTCTCCCGTGCTGATATCTGTCTTCAACTCCTGTCATCACACCAGAGCACACAAGTCTGAGGGACGATCGCATATCAGTACTGTACACATACAGCCAGGTCTCTCACCCGCCTCGGCGGCCACATCTGTGAAGGTGCCGTCACCATTGTTCTTGAACAGGAAGTTGGGTCCATTTTCATTGTCACAAAAGATGTCAGAGCTTGTGTCGCTGAGGATCGGACCGACAACCACACCACGGCCACCTCATAAAACAACACTGACACTTTTATATTGATAATACTTCACGTTTCAGAAAGCTACACTATCACTTAAAATTTTGGGGTTTTTAGAAAGAAATGAATACTTTTATTAAGCAATTTAATTGATCAAAAGTGACAGTAAAGACATGTTACAATTGATTTACATTTCTGTTTTTGAATTTGTCAGCAAATACTGGAAAAATATGGCTTCCAAAAAATATTAGGAACTGCTTTCAACATTATCAACAGACCTTTTTCACATTTCAATGATTTCTGAAGGATCATGTGACACTAAAAACTGTAAACACTAAAGAGTAATGATGCTGAAAACTCACCTTTACCATCACAGAAATAAATTACATTTTACAGTATATTGAAATAGAAGTCAGCTGCTTTAAACTGTAATAATATTTTACAATACTAGTATTTTTACTGTATTTTTGATCAAATAAATGCTGCCTCACCAACCCCAAACCTTTGAAAATCTCACATATATGAACAAACGTGACTTTTGGTCTCTCTGACCTGTGTACTTATTGACGTTGACTTGTTGCGCGACATCAGACAGCGCGATAATGCCTTTCTCCACGTCACTGGCGGCTGCGTCCATCTCTATGAGCGCGTGAGGACCCACGTTACCACTGGCATAGTTCGCTACGTAAATAGAGTATCGACATGTTCCCTGCAGCAGAATAAATTCATTAAAATGCAAAACTAATTCTAATTATTAAAAGATGGATAATTGAATTACCTTTCTGTCGACACAAGCCACAGAGCGTCCCGCCATGCGATTGGCCACTCCCCTGCGCACGTTGATGTCATCGGCGAGCAGGTCCTCGAAGCGACCGTTACGATACTTGAACAGTTTGTCAGCATAAGTCGCCCGACCTGTAAGGAGTTCAGTTTGGGGTTGTGAGCGATCGTTTAGTTTTGTGGGTGTAAGTGTGTTTTTCTGCGCACCTGAGAAGGCGTTGTTGGTGTTGAGGAAGTAGATCTCCTCTCTGCCGTCTCCGTCCACATCACAGGCCGACACCCCGATAGCGTTTCCCTGCGGGTCTCTCAGCGCGTAGTAAGGAGAAGCGCTGTCATCCACCGCTATGTTTACGAGCTTGTTTTGGGTACGGTCATACTTCAGAACCAGGTTTGGGCCATTATACCTGACAACAGGTAAACTACAAAATCCTTAAGGGTTCCTGTACTGAGAAACCAAACTTCACTTGATCTTCTAACATATCAAAGGTCACTATAAAAACATCCCTCTGAGTTTTAGAACTCAAACGTTTTTGTAAGTCGTTATTTTAAAAACAGCTTATATTGAAGGCAGTCTGCCAAAAGGACAGCTTGTGAAATATATGATGTAATAGTGTGGATAAACACTGCCTCCACAAAAGAAGATCAACGCCTGCTTCTACATCACTGCCTGTTTAGCTCCGCCCACCGATTCTACATCACTGTCTATTTGGCCCCGCCCACCAACTCTACATCACTGCCTGTTTAGCTCCGCCCACCAATTCAACATCGCTGTCTATTTGGCCCCGCCCACCAACTTACATCACTGCCTGTTTGGCCCCGCCCATCGATTCTACATCACTGTCTGTTTAGCCCCGCCAATCGATTCAGGCATGTAGTGTAAATAATAAGAGGTCTACGCAGAAATCAAACTATAAAGATGATACATTTAAGACTTAAAGATATTACCAAGTCTTCAAGATATTAATAAGAGTAGTGTTACTTTCAAAAAAATTTAATATCTATACACACACATACACAAATAAAATATATACTAAAATATTTAAAGATTGCTAACACCACGAGCTATAAACATTAAAATGAGAAATATTGTAAAGTTCATTGCTTGTAGTATTTGCAGTCACTAATTATTTGGCCAAAATGTTTTATTTATAAATATATTTATTTAACTTTGTTTTTGCTATTATCTTTATCCATAATCTATATTCATAATCTGTTATTTTTATTCAGATTCATCCAAAACATGTCCTACTATAGATAGATTTTCATAGTGAGTCAAAACAGATGTTACACGGCTTACATTATTTATGTTGTGCATTTTCTGCTTCTTTTAGTTAATAATCCATGAAATCAGGTTATGCTAGAGTGTCTTTACCCAGCCACCACCACCTCCAGATCCCCGTCTCCATCTACATCCGTCACAGCCATCCCATAATTCTGCTGGGTGGGGTTGTGAAGAGCATCAGGAGGCAGAACCGTATCCGTGGTGACGGAGAACATGGGCTGGGCTTCAGAGAGAGCTGACAGAGCCAAACCAAGAAGACACGCCCACCACATCCTTATTGATCCACCTGTCAGTCAAACAGCATTCACATTTTAGCTTCATAATCATGCAAACAAATGTGATGTGAAAAGCATTTATGACATTGCTTACACAGCATAACACAAATAAAATCATGCAATTATATTTAAATTCAACTGAAAGAAAGAAAAGGTTGCAGAACAGAACAAATATGTTGTCTTGCATTACAGAAAACAGAAGAAAGAGACTTTCAAAGCAGATCTAAGCGACAGATGATAGGACAGAATTGTTCATGCATTTATAAGTCATCATCTCCTCAATAGAGAGCACTGTTAGCTTTGTAAGTAAATAATAATAGTCGTGCTGCCTGGGCTGGATTATAATGGATACTCACGCTCTCAAGATACGTGGCTTGTCTCTTGGAAAAGCTTGGGAAATGATGTGTGAATTCTGTTTTCTACGGTATATATTTGCGCCTTACACAACTTCAATGCAGCCGCCTTACACAAGCGCTTGTGTAAGCCACTGGCCAATCACTGTCGAGTATTTTAAATAGTGTGTACGTCCGACCAATCACAAGCCCGCAAGAGAAAAGAGGGTGTTAACGAACAAATACGAACAAATACTTGAATCACTCATTAAACTTAAAATCCTTTGAATTGTTTTCTTGTAATTTGGTTGCAGTTGTAATCATGTATTTTAGTGATTAATGTTTAATTAAACTGTTCCCTCCGCAATTTATGTATAAAATGATAAAACATTTATTTATTTATTTTTTATTATGCAATAAACAACCATTACAACAAACAAATACTAACAAAAAGACAACGAGGGTTACATTAATTCAAAGCATATTATAATAGCTTATAGGATTTACTCCATGAAAGAGAAATCTTTCCGGAAAATAAAAACGTAAGGGGTTTTCTTTGAAAATGTACATGTATGAATGTAAAATTTAGCAAGAAATAACAGCAAATTAATAATAAATTTACAATGAGAAGGATCAAAATTCAAAGAGAAACCAAAAAAATACATTTTAGGGGGTTATACAGAAGTTTGGATCTAAGTATTTTCTAACAAAATTAGAAAAATCAACCCAAAACACTTTACAGTATACACATTTCCAAAATAAATGATTGATCGTTTCCCCAAACTGATGACAAAAAGAGCAATTGCAGGAAATATTATTATTAAATTTAG
>JAUMHE010000042.1:22210945-22227877 GCA_032359235.1 Enteromius mattozi
CACACACACACACACACGGGACACAAGACACACACACAGACTGAAACCCCATTTGATATCACAGGAAAAAAATTAATCACATTAAAAAAAAAAAACTCACTAAATGAATAGAAAGTGAACACATTAAACAATGGGAATGTTCCAGCTCAAATCAACTTAAAAGGACTAAAAGCAAAAAGGCATTAAAAACAAAAAAAAAAAGAAAAAAGACATGGTTACTCATCGAGTTTGAAACACAGTAGTTATTAACACCTGAAGATTTCCTCTAAATGGACCTGTTTCCTCAACAAAAAAGAAAAAAGGTAATGCAAAAACAGGAAGTGCACGCTCATGTGAGGAAGTTAGAAGAAGCATTCCCTTGTGTCTCCTGGCCATGAGTCACACTGATGCGAGGAAGAGGAGGGATGAAGCGTTTGTGGAGGGGAAGGCAGAGTTTAGTCCATCAGCGCTTGTGGATCCGCCAAAAACCAGGAGGAGAAACAAGAGCGTTTGAAGAAGCCGTAACGTTTCATAAAGACAAATCCAGCTTCAGAGGAAAGATAGAGAGAGAGAAGAGAGTCACAGAGCTTTTCAGCTGGACACAAGAAAGAAAAAAAACAAAACAGGAAGAGCAGAAGTCCTTTTGTCAGAGGAGAGTGAGAGGATGGAGGGAAGGAGCCAGACGGACGAGAGCTCAGCAATCACTTCACTGCGCCTGAGAAGAGACCAGAAACCACTGAATGAACAAACGATTTTAGTCACTCAACTTCTGTAGGTATCATGGTCTAGAATTATTAACAGATACTATTGAATAGTGTGATGTGCATAATTAACAAATGGAATAAAACGCATACTATTTAATTTCTATAAAATTAAAAGAATTTCATATTGAGTTAAGTGGGCAAATACACTTTAAAGGGGGATGACAAATACAAATTGGTACGGCCTCATATGCCAAAAGATTAAAACATCCTGCAAGTTTCATAACCCAAGATACCATCATTATAAATAAGAGCATTTAAATCAAGCTTCAAAAACTGCTTGTTTCAGATCAAACTGGTTAATTTAACGAGGTACAGTGTCACAAACATTTACAGTAGAGTTACAGCAGAACTAGATCTGACTACAGCTGAATCATAAACCATAAATAAATGATTTAATAATGCTTTATGTGGAAGTGACTTGTCAAAACACTCAAATTAAATAGCGAGGGGGCCTTGATAGTGTCTCCTATGCAATGATATTAGCCAATCACAACAACGGCTGAAAGACCTCCCATTCAGGTCATTGTAAAGACAAGTTCAAAATGAAGGCCATCAGTGGCTGTTCAGACACATAAGCCTGTTATGAGGGGTGTGATGTGTGCGTGTGTTTACCTGCTGGCCCTGTGGTGTGGCGCCCGGCTGACCCGCGGGCTGTCCCGTCTGTCCATAGTAAGCAGCCTGCTGTCTGTAGTACTCGGCCCAGGCGGCGCTGTAATCAGTCTGTCCTGCTGCTGCAGCTCCAGGGGCTTGAGCTCCTCCGGCGGCGGGGGCAGCACCTCCTCCTCCTGCTGCGGCTGAGAGAGGCTCAGCGTCAACAAACTGATCTGATGGCACATTCAATCACATGCATTTCTCTACTCCACTTAAAGTCAGTGTAAAGTCAACATTAAATGTGTTCTGAGTTTGTCACACCACAGAAAAATGTGTTAACCACCCAGCCAAATTTGAATGCTTTAAAAGAGATAAAAATAAGGCATCAAAATTGTGAAAAAATAAGCCATCCTCTCTGCTTTCAAACACTGGGGGCATGTCTGCTCGCGGCACTGAAACAGTCTCTCTCGACTGTCTTTCCCAAGCAGCTTGATTTAAATCAACCAAGCTCAGTTGTTTTGTAAATGACAGCAACCACGTAACGTGACGAAGGCACAGCTAGATAGCAAACTGTAGGCTGTAGTATAATGACAGTAACTCATGATTGAACAAACGCACCACTGATGCTTATGCGCTCTAGTTATTACGTGTGTGTTTGACTTGAAGCAGCACTGCGCAGAACGATCAGTGTTTGACATCGAAGTACTGCGAGAGTGATTTAAAGCATAAGGAGCATCTGCTCTCTGTAGCTCTCACTGTACTGATGTTACACAGCCATCAGCCTGTGCTGCTTCAAGTCCAACACAGCTCTTATAGTCTTGCGGGAGGGGCAGTGCTAGGCGACTTTATTTAGACCCGTCCAAAAAATCCTGCTCACCAAAATGGTCTTTGTAACACGTTTCAGAAATGCATTTATAACGTGTTTTACAAACAATTGTCAAAATTGACTTTACACGGTCTTTAATAAACACAACGAGGAATGAGTGCTCGTACCCATCTTTTTGTAGTACTCCTCCCAGGCCTTGGTGTAGTCGGGCTGGGCGGCTCCGGGGGCAGCTTGGCTCTGGTCAGCAGGAGCGGGAGCAGCAGGCTGGGCCGCAGGCGTCTGTCCGGGCATGGCGCCCCCTCCAGGCTGCTGGTAGTACTGTGCGTAATAAGCCGCCCACGCCGCGTTATGATCCGCTGCTGCTTTACCTGAGAACCAGACAGAAACCCCCTTTTACACGTCACATACTTAAAAGACCAGAGCCTCAGGATAAACCAGATCAAATGAATGTTTAAAATAAATGATTGCACTAAAAAGAAAACTTGCACATCCATTTTTATACTTAAACCCCTACTTACTGTCCCCAAGTTAAACAAATTTTTAGTAACAAGACATTAAACTGTGTCAGTTACATTAAAGGATAATTTTATAGTATCAATTATTCACAGCCAATGATACTTATTTTTCTGTCTTCAAGGTCAGCTAAAAGATTTGTATGGATTTTGTAGTGCTTGTAATTTTTATCGATCATTACTTTATTAAATTGTTGATAACACTTTACAATAAAAAGATGTAATTTGTAAACTAACATGAACAACACATTACAGTATTTATTAAGCTTTGTAAACATTAGCTCATAAAAATACAATCATTCATCACTCACAGTACATTAAGATTAATAAATACTACAGAAGTATTGTTCATTTTTGGTTCATGTTAACTAATGTACCCTATTGTAAAGGGTTACCAATTTGTTTTAGATATTTTAGTAAGTTAAGATAAAATTAAATTACCATGACAACACTGCTTTGGAAACTGGTTTAAAAAGTTTTGAATTTTTACACATATTATTTTCACTGTAAATTATGGTTACATATACACAGATATATATATATATATAAATAAAAGTGTTGATTGAGTAAATTGCATTTAATATTTAAAAATATGTATTTTCTTTCTTTTATAAAATGCAGCGTTGGTGAGCAAAAGACAAAAGATTATTAATTTTTACTGACCTCAAATCTTTAAATAGTATAAATGGTATAATAATGGTAGTTGTCAAACTACAGTGAATTTTACGAATTGCAATCTATTTATCTATAATTTAAAGTGTAAAAAAAAAAAAAATCCATGACTTCAAGACACAATATGACCTGAGCATAACTTTAAGTAATTCATTGAAGTGTTTTCATTATGTCCTAGAATCCTATCAAGACTATAACACTGGAAGGTTCAGTACAGAACGACTCACTGGGATCTTGTGGCTGCCACTGCTGGTACGCGTTTCCCCAGCCCTGAGGATACTGCCCGCCAGGAGGACCCCCGCTGGAGACAGAGAGAGACTGTGAGCATGACCAAACAAACCTGGAGAGCCAAACATTTACCATTAAAGCAGTACTGACTGTGGCGGTCCACCAGGGGGCCCGGGCTGGTACGGGTTTGGGTTGTAGGGACCCATGGGTCCAGCGGGGCCCGGTCCACCCGGGCCAGGTCCAACAGGGCACAGGGGACCCTACAGAGGAGAAGCAGATCAGTTAAAACCAGCAAACACGAGGGCTGTGTTCGATACGACGATGTATCGTCACAGAGATCTGACGATACGAATATTCTTGAATAAAAGAACAGCATGTACAATGGAGTGGAAAAGGTTTTCTTAAAATGAGTTTAATTTATATAGGCTATAATTAAGTTTAACCTGGGTACAGAGGAAGACAACTGGGTTGCCTGATATGAAGAGATCTAATCTCCAAAACAGAGCTTCACACTTGCGCAACAGAATTATCTGCTAAGTGTTTTTTTTTTTTTTTTTAAATCAACCTGGCAACCATGAGTTGTCTTCACTGTGGATAAAAGTGCTGGCTTTCTGTAAACCAGTTAGCTTGCAGTTTAGTTTCCACATCAATATTCTATTCTGAGAAAAGTATAATTCATCAAGTGTTCACTTATGAGAGAGGGACTATGAACTTCCTGTTTCTCTGCCGTTTCTCTATTAACAGTGAAGCGGCGAGAAGTAACGAGGTCATACCAACTCTTCGCCAAGCAGCGATAAGATTGGCTTAAAGTCTGTGTGCGTTCATGACTGAACATTTGCAAGTGAGTTACAGTGAAGACGATGCATCAGTTTAGAACACTTCCCATTTTTGTTTTTTCAGTACATTATTTATGGGCTTAAAAACAAGATGCAAACAATCAGAACATTGCACCTGTTGAGAAGTGCCCAATGTAAACATGAGACCTGTGTCATTACCTATATTGTTATTGTGGTAATGCAGAGATCACCTGCCTGTTCTGCCTATAGTTAGAAATGGTCCAACAGTTTAACATTTAACAGCAGTTTTACTCAATTCTGCTGAAGTGAAACTTAGAGCAGTCCTGTATCGGGATACGCATCGTGACTCAAACACCAGGCAAGGTAACGCACAGAAGCGGTGTTTGTGGTACCTCGATCTTGTCCTCGATCAGCTGTTTGGCGTGGTCGATCTGCTGAGGAGATCCCCGGATGGTAAACAGTTTGAAGTTGGGGTCGCCGTTGGGCGGCGGCTGGCGCGAGATCTCCACGAAGGCGCCCGTCTGCTGGTTGATGGCCTTCACGTTCTCGCCGCCTCGGCCGATCACCAGGCCGCATTTGTGGGCGGGGATCGAAAAGGTCATCTCTCCGCCAGGAGGGCCCCAGTTACCCGGCCCACGCCCCCTGCCACGCCCACCCGGAGGCATGCCTGTGCCCGGAGGACCGGGGGGACCCTGACCGACAGAACAGAGATTAACCAAAGCAACCAGTCAGATGATATGAACTAGTGCTTATGACTACTAAACCACTTTTAAGCTGCTCTGGGTGAACAGGTGGCAATAGGTAGCGTTTCAAGCATTTTCTGCGTCACTGTGACAGGACATGAACAAACTCCGGAGCTGCTCTAAGAGTCACTTCACCAGCATTTCACCATTTCATTTGAGATTAAAAAAAAAGCACTGTTTAACTGGACGATGTTTACAAATATTACTATTACACAATACAATAGCAATAACTTTAAAAGAATAATTTTCTCTCTTCCATCAGTAAACCTCTGTTGTGCATCACTTTGAATAAAAACTCTCATTTGATAAATAAAACAATATGTTCTACGCCTTCATTTGCTTACAGCCTTTATATATAATAAATGTCTATTAAATCCAGAAAAATTAGTTTTTGCCCTACCAGCATCTACAACAATTTCCATGACGAGATTGATGTATTTCAAAGCCATTTCATCAATATTACTGAAAAAGGTAAAAACCATTAAGTTAATTTTCAAGATTTAGGATTTAAAACCCAAACCTAGTTTAGCTTAAGCCTTAGTTAAGTTAAGGTATTTAAGCAACTTCTGTGAAACCGGGAATAGACATTTCAAACATGATTTTTGATTATTGAAATTACACACCAAAAACAATCCCCAAATAAATATGGAACACACACTTAGTAAAAAGTAAAACTTTCATTTGGTCCTAAAAACGCTATTAAGAAAATGAATTAGAAACTACAGGATCATTTTATGAGGTAA
Source organism: Enteromius mattozi (assembly GCA_032359235.1). Lineage (NCBI taxonomy): Eukaryota > Metazoa > Chordata > Actinopteri > Cypriniformes > Cyprinidae > Enteromius > Enteromius mattozi. Next base: position 22,216,801 of record JAUMHE010000042.1, read on the forward strand.
TCGCCTATTGATGTGTTTTTTATCTTTTATCTCTCCAGTTAAACATGCTTAAAAGTACTGTTTTTGACATTAAAATAGCATGAACTAATATTTTCTTTTGGCCTGTCTGCCGTGTGTTTAAACCAGCTATATCTAACAATTGAAATGCAACTTTATTGCTCTTTTGTTGGTCTTGATTGCATCTATTGTCCTCATTTGTTAGTTGCTTTGGATAAAAACGTCTGCTAAATTACTGGAATTTAAATTGCACCCTTGAATCTGAATCCAGAAGAATTTAGAAATAAAAGTAAAACTAAATTTAAGGTGGGTGGGAAACACTGATTTGATAGAGAGCTGACTGAAAGCATATTGGACAGGCTCAGTTGAATTGGATCATCACTCACCCCTCCTCCTTCCTCTCGTACTCTGATGCTCTGGAGAAGTTCGTTGATGATGCTGGCGGCGTGTTCGCAGCGGTCCGGAGGACCCATTATGTGAGCAATCTTATCTGGACCGGTACCGTCATCTACAGACAGAAGAAAAACATGTTACGCACTGTAATAATCACAAACCATCAAGTTTAAGCAGATCCTGAAAGACTAAACACACCTGGTTTAAACTGTATCCTCACGCCAGCATCGTTCTGAATCTTCTTGATCATCTCTCCACTTCGGCCAATCACGACACCCACAGAGTGACGCGGGACAGGCACCTGTCCAATTAGAAAGACACGACATCACACGGACGTCTCAAACTGGAAACAATCTGAAATATAAATGACTAAAGCAACACCGCACCTCGATGCCTCCACCTATTCGAGAGCCGTACTCATTTCTGTCGAAGCCGGGATGATCCCGCTCTCGCAGAATCTCCTGCACCATCTCACGCGCTTGCTACAGAGAGAAATGACCGACAGCGTCAAAACCCTAACCGGCTTGTTAAGAGGTCCAGCAGCTAGTAAACAAGAAGAACAGACAAAACAAGGGACAGTAACAGTTGAGAGGAGAAATGGAGAAAACGGTCACACCTGGACTTTGTAAGGATCTCCAATGATGCGCAAAGGTTTGTCCATGTTTGGCCCCTGAGAAGCGTCCTGAATCAAAATCATCTTCACGCCAGCGCGCTCCTGAAACACAAACACGTTAACATGTAGAGAAGAGGAGTAAGAACCGCCCGTTACTCTCAAAACATATACCCCAGTAACTATTACTACAAATTTAAATAACTGCCTTTTAATGTACTATCAGGCATGAAAATGGGTCAGGGGTGAAAAAAAGTTAGGGAAGGGTGCTCGAGGGGTGATGTGGCCTCTGATGGGGCCGGGAGGTGGGGGGACTCCCACAGAATAAATATTACGGCCTCATTAGGGGAAATTGTTTCAACTTGGCTGTCAATCATGAGTTTTTTTGGTTTGTTTTTTTGGGCAAAGAAATCAACCTAATAAGTGTTTTCTACCATTATCGAAAAACATATCAACTAAAAATGCTATTTGCTATTGCAGACAGCAAGCCAGAAAACAAACATGTTTAATAAAAGTTTCCCTTTGCCAATTTTACAGTAGCCAAATAAGTTGAATGGAATAATAACCCAGCATCCAGCTGTTTAACCAGAGCTGCATCATTCTGCCCTAACACACTAAAATAATGTTTGTATTAGCGTTAACGATACTTTAGCATTAAATGTAACTTAAGGGTACGTTCACATGAAAAACATTTCTGCTTTGGATTTTAAACTGCGCGGCTCTGTTGAAAATAAAGAGCTTGCGCACGCAAAACGTGCTTCATGTGAACGGCCCCTAAGCCTTTGGTGACACAAACACCACAAAATTAAATAGTGGATCTCTCCCCTGTCGTCTTCTCTCACGCGGATTGTCCCGCAGGAAGAAACGGCGCCCTGGATGTCAGTGGATGGCGCGCACGGTCTACGAACACGGGACGCTCAGCTTTCACGATTTGAAATGGCTCAAATTTACTTTATATTAAGTTTTAATTAATCAATAAATACCATCCAAGACTGACTTTTCCAACTGACTTTTTGAGCAATTTAATGCATCCTTGCAAAATAAAAACATTAATTTCTATAAAAAGGAAACGTGACAAAGCGTACTTTCCTCCAGCTACCCACAATCCTCTAGATCAGGTGATCGACTGGCCTGCAAAGTTCAGCTCCAACTCCAATCAAACACACCTGCCTTTAATTTAAGCGATCCTGAAGACCTTAATTGCTTCATGTGTTTGAGATTAGAGCAGGGCTGTCCAAACTCGGTCCTGGGGGGGGCAGTGTCCGGCAGAATTTAGCTCCAACTTGTCTCAACACACCTCCGAGGAAGCTGCTAGTATACCCATAAGACCTTGATAAGCTGCTTCAGGTGTGTTTAATTAGGGTTGGATCTAAACTCTGACAGAGTTTGGACAGCCCTGGATTATTTTTCAGGACAGTCGATCACCAGGAGCAGGATTGGGCACCCCTGGTCTAGATAAAAGCCTTTCTGCACAAGCTCTACCTGTAGCTGTTTAATGGTCTCTCCTCCTTTGCCGATGATGAGACCTGCTTTCCCTGCCGGAATGATCATTTCCTGCATGTGGCCGCTCCCATTGGTCGACTCGTGGAAGGAGGGAGGGGTGCCCCGCCCCCGAGAGACGATGTCATCCAGCAGCATTTTGGCCTTCCTGCATAGACCAATCAAAAGGTCAACAAACCGGTACCAAACAGATCCACACTGCAGGTAAAGATGAGAGTAGGCACAAACATACTGGATGGCTTCAGGGCCGCCGGTGAGAGACACACTCCTGTCTGGAAGACCGCCGCTGTCTAAACACACAAAACCAACATGTCCCATCACGCCTCATACTTCGAAACATGCTAATATCAGAAAACAGGAGAGAAAACCCATTTGACTCATCTGAACCACTCACCTGGAGCAATCTGAACTTTACAGCCAGACTCCTGCTGGATCTTATTGATCTGCTCTCCTCCCCGACCAATGACTGCAAACACAACATTACTCACTGAGCTTATAATTATAATAAACAGATTGTAGCATGTCAACCTCCATAAAAGGAGGCAATCTGAGAAAACATGTTCACATCCACATTTCAAACCTGTAAGCCTTTGGGAATAAAAATGTAGAATATACATAATATAGCAAGAAAAAAAACTGTTGCAATTCTTTCTATTAAACACTTTTACACATTCTGTATACTATTTAAACATTTATAGAAAACATATATTGCAATACAAGGTTAATTTCGCATTTACAATGTAAAACAGCTGAAAATGTAATGGTTTTAATTGTAAACTTGATTTTTTATAATTGTTTATTTATTAAATATACAATGTAAATTAACACTGAGTAATAAACAAGTAATTAAATTCCAATAAATGAAGCATTTTTTATTTTTGGTGTTGGTAAAGTGAACTTACTGAGCCCAACCATGCCGTCAGGGACTCTGTACTCTTCTGTGAGAGACGAGGGGCGTACGCTACAGGAACAAGAAAACAAACTCAGTCCAGTACCATCAGACAAATACGTTCAGGTCTTACTAACTTCTGTCATGAATTCATGTGATAAAACGATATACATTAAGATCTTGTTACGCTTTGAACTTTAAGTTTGGACTTTTTACAAGAGCACCTCGAGTATTTGGTTTAACACGTCTGATGAAGTCGGTGGAAACCGAACCCAGCCTAATTATACAGGCCTGTGTAGTTATTCCTGCCTTCCCAAGCACTCAGATCTGAGATCTGTTCTAACCGTTCTGATCAGAGCGCACACGAGGACCGTCTTACCTCTGCTGGGAAAGGGCAGCCAGCTGGGCTCCGATAGCTGCGGATGAGAAAGGGATAAAATCACTGCTCTAAAAATACTCAGACACTTGCTTTGAGTTACTAAAAGTGAGTCTGTGTTTACACAATTAAAAAAAAGCAAAGACAGACATACACAGTGCTGAAGCATTGTCTCTGTCAGATGCCATCTTCTTACTCTCAGGCTGATCTAAGGGAACAGACACAAGAACAGCTCAAAAACAGTCTCAGGAGAGACAGACCCGTGTCTCTCTGCCTTCATACCTCCGTCCTCCAGCGATCGCTTCTGTGCTGCGAAGGGATAGCTCTCCGCTCCGCCGTTATTGCTCATGGGGGGACCCGTGACGTCTCCACCGATCTTTGCTGCGATCTGGAACACACACAAACACAAGTTACAGCAAAACACCATGTTTATACGACAAAATCAACATGATGTTATAAAACTAATCAAGAAATACAGAGAACGCTTTTTAAAGAACATATACTATTAACTGCTGGTCACATACTGTATAACTGCAATGTTTATACAAGTATAAAAAGTATGCTGTACTATAGTATATTAATTATTTAATGCCATGTTAGCATCTTAGGCTACTTCATGGCAAAAAACAAGCACAACAAATAAAAAACAGCAAACAAACTAGTTACATTACACAATATTTCTTATTAACATACGACAAAAACAAACTCTTTAGTAAATATATACTGAACTCTTTTAAGAGTTTTCTTTACATGCATTAAAAGCAGGACAGTCCCATAAAAGTGTCTTTCAGTGTCACATAATCCCTTTAAAAAACACTCTAATATGCTGATTGAGAAATATTTCCTATAAATTACACAGGACTCTACTTTGCATTTGGACAAACACTATTGTTTCCCACGGTTTTCTCTGAAGCTCCTTAGGAAAACAATGTAAAAACATGGTAAATTAATATAACGTTCCCCGAAACTCAGTACAGCGGAATATGTAAAGTAGCATTGTATATCTATCATCTAAAACCACAGCTGTAACGTTATCCTAGTAACTTAATTGCCGCAAATTGAATAAATAACACCGCTTTACCAGGATACCACGATGCTAGCATGTTTAACATGATATGTACCCTAATAATAGCATGGTAATTTACTAGCATTAGCGTTACACATGTTAAAACAAACGGTAGTAACGCGTTTCTTTTAGTTATGTTACCAAAGTTAAAGCAAAGTACCATGGCAATACGATGTATTTGGACATTTACAGCGGTAGCACCATGTTACCTCTTGGACTACAATGTAAGTCCTGTGATACGTGAATATAATCACTACATACCGCGCTAAATACCGTTTCTGAGCTAGCCTTTCTGTACCATAGCATCGCATTCGTTTGTAGCGGTATCTAGTAACCAGATATCGCTATTGTGTAAAATCATCGGCGAGCGCGGCTCGTGCTAACGGACGATCGTGGCGCACGCCGGCTCATGTGCCGCGGCCCGCGCGCTGACCCACAAACGCGGCCCGCAGTGCGGATCTCTCACCTGCCGCGCGCGCTGCACCGCGTCGGCGAACGCGTCTTTCTTGAGTCCACCGGCTCCTAGAGCCGCTCCGGCGCCGGGCGGCGGCACCGCGCTGTACTCTGACATGCTGTCCGTGGTGAGGGTGAAGTGTGCGGGAGACGGCGGGGAGCTCTAGGCCTGGCGGAGGTGCGCAGACGCGGGAAGACGAGCGAGACAAACGCATGGGAGGAGGGCCTAAAGGCCTGCGGCTATGAAAGCTGCTTCCTATAGGCGTTCTTAATGAGTGGCCTTCTAGAGGGCCAATCAGAGAGCAGCTGGAAGGCGGGCGTAGAGTGAGCATTGGACCATTCACCCAATAGATGAGGGCTGACCGAACGCGTCGCACAGAGCGTGCCGCTGTATGAGTTAACCAATCAGCGCTCGGCAACGCATGAAATAGCCCAATGAGGTTCGGGAAAACGCTGATAGGCAATGATGGACGTTTGAATCAGCGTATAGGCTTTTTAGGACCGTTTAACCTTGGTGGTTATATTATTCTGCTGCTCAAGGCGTTTTCTTGGGATTTTTATGGGTTAGTGAAATACACTTTGCGTACAACAGATAAAGACCGCCAGGAAAGACTCTGAACTGTTTGGTTTAATTTAATTCACATTCTCATTCATGCATTCAGTAATAGATTTTAGTTTCCTTTCAAAGAAAAATATATAATGACCATACATAATTTTTCGTTAACATCAAAATAATAACAATAATCATGTATGCATACAAAACCACAAAAAATGAGGAGACTCAAACGAAATCTGCAAACTTTTTTTTTTCCACAGTTCCCACACTAATTGCGGGTAAATTTTGCAGAATCCATGTAAACATGGCAAATATGTAGCTTTTTTCGTGCTTGTTTCGTAAAACAAGTTTACCAAATAAACCAGGCAGTTAGTTAGTCTGACTTATTTTGAACTGAAAATACATCAGGCTAGCTGCAATAAACCTGGCTCATTTGCTAAACTTGTATTTATGAAACAGGCCCCACATGGCAGTTTTAGTTTAGTACTGTATATAGTAGCTGAATAAGTGGGAGGGGCATTGTCGATCTTTAGAGCACTTGATTGGACACACTCTGTGAGTGCAGGATGACGTCAGCAATATCTTTGGTCCGTTTTCCCAGAAGATAAAGACTGTAACACTTAAATGCATATATATTTGCTAAAAGTTTGTGTTGTGAACATTTAGTAGTGCAGTAGCATATGTGCTAAAGGACAGCCTAAAAGAAATCCAATTTTGAGACACGGGCGTGTAGAATTTTGTGAACAAATAATGCTTGAATTCTATGGAAACCAGTAGGAGCAGATTCGGTGTATTGTAACACATACAGTCTATCTGAATGTATCAACAGTCAGTGATAAAACACAGAGCTTTGACCTAGAAGTGACTCTATCAGACAGTCTTTTTTTTGCTTAATCCTATTGTTCTACTAGTCAAAAATCACAAAAACAAACACCCATAAGGCTTTCTGCTCCAAACCATAGGCTACAGTACATCATATATTGAGGATAACAGCTATATAAACTCCAAGGCTGCGTCCCATTGCAGATACCTACAGAGTAAAAGTTCTTCTGAGTTTGTAGTAAGATGGTATGCCAGTGTTGGGTCATTAAGTGTGTATCGATACCACTTATCTACTGTTTGCTTGTTAGCGTTAGTATATAGCTAAATTCATAGCCCTAAAATTGTTAAAATCACATACAGTACACTTAAAAACTGCTGCGGCAACTTCTGCCTTGCATTCCTCGATACTTTTCTTTACCTGAAACAGTCAAAAGAAAACCGTCATAAACCTTACACTGATGGGGAACAACATTAGCTGGAAAAAAACATGCATTGATGCATGCTTCGAAAGAAATCCACTGAAAAAAATACACCTTTGGCATAGTATTGTGAAGGCCTTGTTCATGAAACACAAGCACTATTAATGTCTATGTAAATAAATTGTCATGAGATAACAATTTACACAAAAATGTGTTTCATGAGTGAGACCTAACACTCTTTAGTGTGGATAATATGCAAATAGGGACGCAGTGCAGGATTTTAGAATCAATTAAAGGAATAGTTCACCCAAAAATGAAAATGTGGTAAAACTGTACTCACCCTCAGGCTATCAAAGATGGAAATTGGTTTGTTTTTTCATGGACACAGATGTGGAGAAATGTAGCATTACATCACTTGCTCACCAATGGATCCTTTGAAGTGAATGGGTGCCGTCGGAATGAGAGTCCAAACAGCTGATAGAAACATCACAATAATCCACACCACTCCAGCCCAAACTGTGCATTTATAGGGTCTGGGCTTTTTTCGCTTTTAAATGCTGCTAAATGTGTGCATTTTTATCTTTTTTTTCTGCAGAAAGCAACATTATGAATCATGGAGTCACATTTTAGCTGGAAGTTAACAGTTAAAATGTTTTCATGATGGATTTGTTTTTTTACAAAAACACAGCTTTTCTCTTCACAAGAGATGGTGTGGATTATTGTGATGTTTTTATCAGACTCTCATTCTGACGGCACCCATTCACTGCAGAGGAACCACTGGTGAGCAAGTGATGTAATTCTACCTTTCTCCTCATCTGTTTCAATGAAAAAACAAACCCATTTACATCTAAAGGCTGGCATACACTACACGACTTATAAAACGTGAACAGATGGGAGGATCATACACTACCAGACTTTAAACTTGTTCCGATCACAACAAACTCACACAGAAATGTGCGCCTTGTTGCTAGGAGACGCATGACACATGAAAACAAATGTGTTCTAAAATTGACTGAAAATATCCAACATGTTTGATATCCCCGAACTGGAGAGAATCAAAGTCTGAAGCTAAAAAATCAGAGTCTGTAACCATAATACACTACCCGATTTTCTGTGGAATCTGTCAGCTTTAATCTGCAGACTGGCTCTGACTTCCCTCAACTAGCTTGAGCTTGTTCAGACTGGAATTTGGGGCAAAAATCGCGTAGTGTATTCCAGGCTTTAGATGGCCTGAAGGTGAGTACACTTTCAGCTAATGTTCATTTTTTGGGTGAATTATTCAGAGTTACGGAATCCTGAGGACTCTAGAACTCTTGATTGGTTGTCATGGTGATTTCGGAGCACACAGGGTTCAGTAGAAGAGGCGTATTACTGGACCACAGATAAAACATACGTGTTTCTCAAAGCAGAGGCACTTTCAATTGTTGTTCAAAGGAAGGGAGTTAGTTTATTGTCCATTCCCATTTGGAGTTCAGTAGTGTGCACTTGGTTAAACACACACACAGTACAGTACAGCACATGCTCACACAGTCATTCATTTTACCGCATCCAGAGGGCCGTACCCTGTATACCTGAATATCAGGGCCCTGTTGACCAACAACACACATGAAGAGCACATCGTGAACCTCAGTAATTCAGGATCGGGTAAGAACAGCACCTCTTAGATTCTGCATATTTCAGTGTTTGGACTCAGTTCGTCGTTCTTTCTCACATCTAATGTTTTTTTGGTGAACTTCACTCCAGTGGTTTAATATATTGTAGGCTTAAATAAACAAGTCTTTGATTGTATCTTTCTACACACACAAGACCTGTCTTTCTCTCTCAGGTTCCCACTCCCAGTACTTTCCTCATGTGCTCGTAGACGACGTAGGAGATGCTGACCGCCGGGATGACCTTGAGGAAGTTAGGAGCGATGCCTCGATAGAGTCCCACCACACCCTCCTGAGCCACGATATTCCTGAAGAGGGTCAGCATGGACAGCTGAGGAGCTCCCTTCACTGATGCTGAGGAACCAGAAGAGCAGAAATAATCTCACCAAAAAATATTTCTGTATCACTTCTAGAATCAACAATATGTTATAATAATTTCATTTGTATTTTGAGTTCGTTTTTTTCTTTTCTTTTCTTCTCTTTTCTTTTTTTATTTAATAATTTAGCTGTTTTGTCATTTTGATTTGTTTTTGCTTTTACTTTTTTATACATTTTTATTTCAGTTTTATTTTATTTTTTTTATTTTTTTTAAACTAAATGAAATTGAGATTTGTTGCCATGGCTACTACATTGCAAAACATGTTTATTTTGTAAATTTAAAAGAATAAAAGAATAGATACTATTTAAACTAAAAAAAAAAAAACTTTTTATTTTCAAATAGTTTTATTTAGTGTGTTACTTCCAGATGTGAAATTACTAATTTATGAGTGAAAGTTGTTTCTTCACAAATTATCAGTGTAGCTATATATATATATATATATATATATATATATATATATATATATGTGTGTGTGTGTGTGTTTGTGTGTATTTATTTATATTATTTCAGTTAAGGCATATTTTATTTATTTAATAAAATGTTTAAATAATAAAATGTTTTTACATTTTTATTTCACAATGATAATGCTGTAACAAATCACACTAAAAACATCTATTCTATATTTTATCTAGAATTTTTTATGTGAATTTTGGGATATTGCATTAAAAATACCAGATAAACATGTCAATATTTTATGTAATCTTAAAATGTGCATTTAAAAAACATGTGCTCAAGTGATGTCGATAATTTTGGGAAAAATGATGAGGTGGGAAAAAACCTTGTTTATTATTTAACCCTGTAAAAAAACATTTTTTATTAGTGATACATTTGCTCTACTCTCCCAGGAAGTGACTATTTTGTGTTTTATGAGAGAATCTGTTTTTCCACACAAGTTTGGATGAATAGATTGGGTGTGTGCCTCACCCTGCGCCTGCATGCGTGTTCGGATGAGGGCGAGCGGGTAGGACGCCAGCTGTCCGCAGGTGCTGGACACCGTGCCGCAGCCCACCAGCACCAGGACACCCGGGTCGGGCGAGCCCTCGGCGTGCCGCTGCAGCCAGGAGTTCTTCAGCGTCTGAGAGAGGACACAGTGTGAGAGAGAGCCTTCATGAAGAGATCATTCTCAACACACACACACACACACCTCGTAGACGGCAAGGTCTATGCCGGCGTATGGGATGATGCCCAGCATGTTGGGCAGGTATCCTTTATAAAACGCCAGAACACCCTCCTTCTGCAGGATCTGCTTGGCGCAGTCTGCCACACTCGAATACTGGCCTGTTTTACGAAGAGTTAGACGAGTCTTCAGCACCTACAGAACGACAGAGACAGACAGGAACAGAGAAAATCAGTCATGACATTAAAACAGTCAGAGTTCACATAAAAAAATATTTCTGATATTGAAAATTATATCAAACATTTCTTGAGCAGCAAATCAGTATATCAGAGTGATTTCTGAAGGATCATGTGACACTGAAGACTGAAAATAATGATGCTGAAAATCTAGGTTTAATCACAGGAATAAATTACATTTTATAAAATATAACAATAAACAATTCTCTCTAAAAATTGTACAAATATTTCACAATATTATAATAATATAATAATATTTTTACAGAATTTTTAAACAAATAAATGGACCCTTGTAAGAGACATTTTTAAAAAATTACTGAACTAATTATTATCAATGTCATTTTTTAAAAATATTATATTATATATATATGCAAAAACAGATAACTCAATATTTATATGTTTTTTATAAGTTGTTTGGATTAGTTAAAAAAATAATAAAAAAAAAATACAGCTAATTGACACAATAAACTTTTTACTTTTTAGATTAAAAGCCAAAATTTTACAGATTTTTGAACTAATAAATATATTCCACAAAAACTATTGCATATATTATTATATAAATATGGTTATTTATTGAATATATGTATATTTTTCTAACACTGCTAATGACAAAAG
>JAUMHE010000042.1:22253476-22265656 GCA_032359235.1 Enteromius mattozi
TAGCTTTGCACCTACATGTCAACTTACTCTCATTAGAATATTAGTACACTCTCTAATTAATATCTGCTAACTCTTTACTGTGATGGTCTCCCAAAAGACGCTCTACTGACTATAAGTAACTTTGCAAGTATATATCAACCTATTCAAACCCTAACCCTACCAGTCTACTAACACTCTGCTAGCACTCTATTGAGAGTTAGTAGATATGTAGGTGCAATGTTACTTATAATCAACAGAAAACGTTAAAGGGACAATCAAAATTAAAGTGAAACCAGTCATGTTTATCACTTAGAGACCTTAATCACACATTTTTTTACGGTTACACCAATTTGTTGCTCATTAGCATGCATATTACTAGAATATTAGCCATTTATTATTAGTGCTAATTAACCACATATTAAGGTCTTATTCTACATGAGCTTATTTTACATCCCTAATCCTACCCAATACCAAAACTTAACAACCTAAACTACCTAAACTTAAAACTACCTTACTAACTATTAATAAGCAGCAAATTAAGAATTTACTGAGGGAAAAGTTATAGTTAAAAAGTGTCACCTATTCTAAAGTGTTACCGAGATCTTTGTGCATCAAATTTGATATAGTAGGCTTTATGGGGTTAATTGAGGCTGGTAATTGAGGGTATAGCTCTGTGCAACACCAAGGTCAATTCCCAGCAAGTGCACAAACTGATCAAAGGTATAACTTTAATGCAAAGTTAATTGCTTTGGATAAAAGCGTATGCCTATTGCATAAATGTTAATATATAGAGTGACTGATGAATATGCAAAATGAGTCTATTGCATGAAACTCTAATGGTCCTTATAAAATAGCAGGAACATGAGTTTGCTAAGTCTCCTGTCATAATGGTGTCAGTTGCCTCTCTGTGTTGTCTGTTCAGGTTGAGATTCATTGTGAGCACCCGCGCTTCCGCGTGTTCGTGGACGGCCACCAGCTCTTTGACTTCTACCACCGCGTGACGCCAGTGACGGCTATTGACACCATACAGATCAGCGGCAGTCTGACCATCACCAAGCTCAACTGACGTCCCCCAGCCATCCGTTCTGAGCATTACAGACTGCCTATGAACCCGAAGGAGAATCCAGAACTCATGAAGTGATGCGTTTTGAGCTATAAGGAGGCATTTATTTTTATAAGCATCACAATTCTCAGTAGCATTTTAGCAGGAGTCAACATGAAATGCCATTCGAGTACAATTTAGTTTATTTTTCTGACTGCAACAGAATATTTAAATTTAAAAAAAAAATAGGGTGGGGCGGGATTTCCATATATTTTTATAGTCCAACCCATGAGTTCTTTCTGGTCCTTTTGTCAAAAACTTTTCCATTGGTTTTTGGATTACTGCAGAAAATAAGCTCATTTTCACAATCAATTCCAAGAGTAAAAAAGGGAAATGTAAACGAGCTACAACGAGATCATGTGACTTCAGCGTCACTATTAGCTTATTTAAAAACATTTTCCCTGAAAGTCTGAGTTAGAATAGTTCGCAGGAGCATGATTATAAGCACAATGAGGCTGTGAAAATGCAATAAAAGGTGACAATATTGTGAGCTGTTTTTAGGTAATTAACCAAAAACCCATTCAGAAAACCAGCTGACTTTGGACTTCAGTGCTAAAATGCCACTTTTTTCATAGTTTTGGACCACAGAAATAGCACAGTGCACTATTAAGTGACATCAGTAGAGCAATTTGAGAGGAAGAACAAGTTATGAAGACATAATATTAAACGTACCAATAAAACCAAGAGCATGCATTCAGAAAGTGAAAAGGGTCGGTTTGGATTTCATGTTGACTTTATGGCATTAAAGTGGAGAAATGTATGATAAATGAGGCCAGATGCTGAACTAAAAACAGCGTTTAACAATGTACAGCTTCAGTGAATAGTGATAAATGAGCGTGCTGCCTATATTTACCAGTGTAACTGTCCAGCTAATGTACTCAGGTGGAAACCCCAAAGAGGTCTGTTTACTTCCTAAATACGTTTATATAACTTGATTTCTACAGGAATAGTGATCTTTCCTTTGTAACTCCATTGACATGCACTTATACTTCAGAGCAGTGTATTTTATGTTTAGCCGTGCTAACGAGACGTCGAGTCGCTGATGATGTGAACTTCATTTAGGTGTTTTCGTTACTTGAGACCAGCATAAAATCAGGGAGAAAAGCGTTTCATTCCAGTGCTTTCTGTGTATTTATTGTCTCTGAGCACATGTTGTGTCACGTCAAGCTCTTCTTGATTGTACACGCATTGTTCCTAATAAATAAAGGCTTTTAATGAATCAAATTGTGTTGTCAGTGATGACTGGAGCAGGGCCGGACACACCATTGTAGATCATTTGCATGAACCGGGTGCTTGTAGAAAAACATACTTCTCTTGAGGTGCAGGGAGTAATTGGTGTATACAGAAAGACACTTCAAACGTGCAAATGAGCTCCTGCTACTTCAAACTTTCTCATCCATTCTGGAGAGTTTCATTTTAGTGTTCACGGAAGAGTTTTCCTGCATATTGTGCTGTTAAACTCCAGCCTTCGGGTTTCCTGTTGGCTTTCTTATCTCTGTTCTGCTTCCTGATGATTATGTCTATAATAGTACAGCTGTTTCTTAATTGTACTACAGTATGTTACAGTGACTGTATTATAATGCTGGGGTACTTGTTAAGACTGCTTGATTTGGGTCTGTAAGCTAAAGCATAGAAAAAGTTGCTTAAAAATAATAAACATATATATATATATATATATATATATATATAAAACAAAGAGATGGATCTGCTAAACAAAACATGGATAATAGATAAGCAGTGTAAAAAAGTTATATTAAAATTAAAAAAATGTATTTAAACAATTTTTAGAAGTAGATTAAAATAGTGCAATAAAAGTAATATAATTACATTAAAATAAATGTAAAAATAACATTAAAATAAGCAAATAAACAATACATAGTAACTTCACAGAGACTTGATATTTTCCCGTATTTGACACATATTTATAATTTATATTTTCACTGTATAAATTCGGTCTTTAGGCTTGGATGTGTAAAATTAATAAATAAAAATACATAAATACGAAACAATAAATAAATAAGTATGACATGAATAAATACATTTAATATGAATTAAAACAGGAATAATATCATATATAAAATAATATAATAAATTAACAAATAAAGATAGAACAGTACTGTGACACATATTTATAATATTATTTGTTTAGAGTAGAAAATGTCTGTATAAATAGCCTTTTTGCTCATGAGGAGGATCATATTTGTAACCTAGGACCACTAAACCAGTCGCTGGTTGATATTTTGGGATCTATACTAAATAAATAAGCTTTTCATTGATGTAGGGTTTGTTTATAATATTTGCCCCGAAATACAACTATTTAAAAATCTGGAATCTGAGGGTGCAAAAGAAAATTGTTTTAATATAGTTACAGTAGGACATTTACAAAATATCTTCATGGAACATGATTTTTACTTCATATCCTCATGATTTTTGGTATAAAAGAAAAATTGATAACTTTGATCCATAAAGTGCATTGCTGGCTATTGCTACAAATGCACCCGTGCTACTTTTGACTGGTTTTGTGCTTCAGGGTCACAGCTGAGGGTCCATGAGAGCTGGGTTTAGCTGATTTCTCCCAAACCAGCCTCACCCAATCAACACGAGAGTCCAGCAGTGCCACACCAGCGCAAGGTGCATGCTGGGTAATACTGGGAAAAAGAGCTGGATCCACAGCTCACACTCTCACTCTCTCACACACACACAGAAAGACAGACAGAGAGAGGGATCTGAGCGGATCTCCCGTGACGCCGGTGCGCGGGATGCGCTCGTGAGGATGATGGGACACTTCACTCCGGTCTCGTGAGGTAAGAAGATGACTGACAGCTGCGCGACAGCTAGCCGTTAGCACCGAGGCGAGTGCTAGTGTTAGCCTGCTAGCATCACCCGTGTTTACCAATGGGTTCTGATGCTACACTGAGCTGTTATGCTAACAGACTGAGTTTGCTATTCGAAATCACTTGTGGAACAATAACACGACTCTTACGGCGACTTAATGTCATTATTTAGACAGAAGCAGCTCATTCCGACTGATTTAAACACCGTGTTTGATGCTGTCAGGTGTAACTGCACTGCTGTGATCAGGCTAACGGCTAACTGCTAGCCGTAATGTAAACATCTCCAAAACCGATTTGATTCTGTCCAAACGCCTGAATGTCAGTAATTCAGTTTAATCCAGATTTAATCTCGGATAAGCCTAGTTTATGCTAAACTGATCTCCTCAGCAGGTTTATAAAGTTATGAGGAGTAGTTTGATCAGTTTATGTGATGAAGGCCTGGTGTTTCTTAACAGCTGTGATGAATTGGTTTAATAACAGATTTAATAACCTTAACCTTTCTCCTAAAGCGTGTCTTATACACGTAAATACTGTCATTTATTATACTAGTCATATTCGTTGTATTACTACATTTCTTTCTTGATGTATGTAATATGAATATATACTTATAATTATAGATGATTATATATATATGTAGTGTATCTATCCATATAAGAAAACAAGAGCATCGCTATCAATCTGATAAAATGCAAAATAAAACAATAGAGGACTAAAATAACATTTTGTGTTTGTGCTAGATTGTAGAAATCTACAGTTAAAATGTTGTAAGCGTAAATTGTATTTTAGCACAGTTCACTTTCTGTTTCTGTTTTGATCTTCCCGTTTATAAAAGTATCAGTTTCATAATAGTCATATAATGAATACACAGTTATGAATATTAAATATCAGTTATTTACAAAAGGTTTCATCCTTACAGGAAGATCGAGTATTACTGTCAGTCCCATCAAATCTATGAAGCTTCTTATTGCATGATATATCTTTAATTTACAATAATATAAATCAGAGGAGTGCATATTCATTTGAGAATCTGTTGATGCTTTCTGATAGCAACATTGTTTTTTGTGTGCTGTAAGATGTCCATAAGATTGAAGACTGAAGTGGTATGAATGTAAACTGAGGTTTGGCAAAGATCTTTCTGTTTTCACTCTGTGTCACTCTGTCATTGTTTGACCCAGCTTTGAGCAAACAGCACCGGCGAAGCTCCCAGAGCGATATAATAGACCATTTAAAAGCCATGTTTTATTTTGTTTGTGCTTTTGTTCTCCTTTGTAAATAATTGCATTGAGTGACTGAATTCTTAAGGTTTATTCCCGTCTCCCGGCTCCACTTAAATCACCACTTCTCCCATTAGCACTTAATTAGCATCCGATCTGAAGACAGTCTGTCTTGTTGATTTGATTTAAGTTAGACAACAAGAACCTGTTCCTGTAAATAGGCCCTCGAGCACTATCGTAATGAGCGCTGCCAACAGAGGGCGGTTGTTTAGCGGTGTTAAATGGTGATCAGCGGTTTGTATAAAGAATATAAGCATACATTCATGTCAAGATTAAGAAGATTTATTGTTGTCTCCTCAAAAACGGCATATGATTTACTTGCTAGTGTAATATTTAGAGCTTAAAGCATGAACACGTATGTACAGTTTTTGACTTTGCGAACAGCAGTAATTAGATGTAGCTCGATGCTGATGTACAAAAACGAGGCTTAAGTTCATTAAAGAGGAAGCATTCATGAGTGATAATACAGCATCTCCCTGCTGTTCTCACTGTTGCGAATAAAACATGCAGCGTTGCAGAAGAGCTGATTTCCTGTTGCTTTGTCAGAAATCATTTCCAAACAACTTTTTGCATTTCACATTAAATCGGTTTTGGACTAATCCTGATTCCTGGGGGCATCCTGACACTTTAATTATATTAGTAGCTGTCCAGCAGTCTCATCATGCTACGTGCATTGTAGTTCTGCGCGGGCAAAAACCTAACTGTGTTTTTTTTTTTTTTTGCAACAGTAGTGATTTTATTTATATGTTAGCTTTTGATCCACTTCAAATGTTGACTACTGTGTGTGTGTTTATATATATATATATATATATATATAATTATTGTTTTTTTTTTTTTTTAAGGAAAAAGGGTTTTTGCCCCAGAATCGTAGTTGTGTGTGTATATATGTGTATATATATGTACACAGTAGTCCACATTTTAAGTGGATCAATATATATAATGTATGTATGTGTATATATAATGTGTATGTGTGCTAATAATAATGCATTTAATAATTTTTACTAAATAAATGCCGTAAACAAAACAATAATAACTATTATTATTGTAAAATTCAAGTGTAGCATATAAGAAAAAAAATAAAAAATAAATTTTAATTCACAGTACAGCTAGGCTTATAGCTTTTATTTTAGCAAAAACACAGGGAGCCGTCAAAGCTCTATAGTTGAGACACTTCTCATTACAAAATAGGAAGATGATTGGTGCATGTTGCATTTTCAAATGCATGTTATCCTGTGTGACACAAACTCAGATTAGTAGCATATATTTTTTTAATATGGTTTAGCATTTACTGGGAATCAGATCATGTTTTGCTTGTGTAAATGAACACAGTGCCTCTATTTTGCATTGCAGTTTGATAATTGCATTTCTTTTGCCAGAAAAAGAAAATGTTCTCTATAACAGTCACAAAATCTAGTAAAAATTTTTGGTTAAAAAGCCAATGTCTAATTGGAAAATATTGATACGTAAGATTAGATTTAAGAACCTGAGAATAACTTCCCCTCCATGTGTACTTATTTTGTTAGTTATATTCCTGAATGCTAATCTGTACATTGCATTGCTTTGCCGCAGGTGTGAGCTCTCGGCTGTGTTTCTGCTCAAGGCCCCATGGAGCCTGACGTGATACGCATGTACTCCTCCTCTCCGCCCCCGATGGAGGACGGCATCGAGGACGAGGACGATGAATTCAGCGAGTTCACCGGCGTCCCGAACAGCACCAGCTTCTCGGAGTTCGACACGCCCACCTCATTCAACCAGTCGCAGGCTTTGAACGCCACTTCGCCGCCGGAGCTGCTGAGCAACGGGAGGATCGTGGGACTGTCCGCTCAACCCGCGGGGCCTGCAAAAGCTAACGGCATGTCGCCTGGGTCTGTCCAGACCGCTACGCCCAACGGCAGAGCGGTTAGCGTAGAGGAACTCAAAAAGTTCAACGATCATCAATCTCACATCGCATCCCCGGAGTTCGCAGCGGGCTCTCGGACTGACAGCGGCACCATTGACTGCAATGGCACAGCCGAAGTGCTCACAAACGGGTTTGCGATGTTAGACCAAGGTGGAAGCCCACCTACACCACACAAAACCAACGAATTTGATGTCAGTCCGGATGATTTTGCAGACTTCTCTGCCTTTTCTAATGCTGAACACACCCAGCCTTCTGAGGCGGACTGGGAACATTCGAATCAAGGGTGCGTAGTGCCACAGAATGATGCTAGCGACAATGTTGAGGAGCGAGGAGCTAGTTTAGAAGATGATAGTAGGGGCTCGAGAAACACAGGGTTCGGTTTAGTTTCGGAAAACTCTGAAAGTCTCAGCAACGGTGACTGGGGTTTCCATGAAGGGTCGGATTTAGATCGAAGGGAGCTGGGAGCTGATACTACTGAAGTTGTTAGCACAGTGCAACCGCTAGCTCTTAATGGCGTTGCTCTTAGCGAAACCTACGAGCACAGGGTGTCCCCTGACTCTACTGGGGATAAGTCTAGTGGTGAACAATCAGATGAGAAGGGCTCAGAGAACGAGACTTTAGAGACGGAGACAGAAACGGAGACGTCCTTTGGTCGGCCGCTATCGACGGATGCGCTTGAAGAATTCGGCGACTTTAGCACGACGGGATCCGTGCCCTCGCCTCCGCTTCAGGAGGAGACTGCCACTCCGGCTGACCACAGCCAGCTGGCCGAGGACGACGACGAGGATTTTGGAGATTTCGGTGACTTTGGAGATGCCAGCTCATTCAGCACAACTGGATTTGCTGATTTTGATCAGCAGGGGGTCTCTCAGCCTGAGCCGGACCCGAGACCCCCGGTGGAGGTCGAAGAGGATGACTTTGGCGATTTTGACGCATCGAAAGAACCTAGTAAAACAGACTTGGCAGATGAGGAGGCGTCGTCGTTTGCGGATTTTCCTGGAAGTGACAGTTTCGCGGATTTTAGCTCTGCACAGGTCGGTGATAACGAAGGATGGCAGGCTTTCTCTGAGCCGGGTCAGAGCCAGAATGGAGGGGAATCATGGGCAGCGTTCGGTGAGGAACAGAATGCGGCGACTACAGAAAAAAACACAGATGATTGGCAGGAAAGCCAGCCGGTTACAGTGCCCCCTGCTGCTGTGGAGGAGCACAAAAGTTGTACAGTGGTAGGTCTGATTCCTTAAAAATACTAGTTTGATGTTCAAAATGTTCTTCGTTTTGTTGTCCTGACAGTAAAACTGGCACAGGAAATTAAATCAGATTGAGGAATGTACCTGGACTGGATGGCTTACTCTGTTCGTACAGTTGATTAAGCACAAACAGAGCCTTTATAACGTCTCTATTACATTTATTTCACTGTGCCAGTTATTAGGTCAAAACAAAGTATTCTAAAAACTAGGACATTTGGACTGAGCTATTTACCAAATGTTACCAATGCCTTTCAGTAATAAATAAAATGTAATAATAATAAACTGCTATCTTCAAAATGTAAAACATCTCTTATTTTTATAATTTATTCCTGTGATCATTTTCAGCATTATTACAGCACTCTTCAGTATCACATGATCCTTCAGAAATCACTCTAATATGCTGATTTGCTGCTCAAGAAACATTTCTGATTATTATCAGTGTTGAAAACTGTTGTGCTGCTCCATATTTTTGTGGAAACCGTGATCCGTTTTTACAGGATTCTTTGATGAACGATAAATTCAAAAGAACAGCATTTATCTTGTCACATAAAATATTTAGTTGTTGTCTCTGTTCCACTCACTCACACCTCTCTTCTGTGTTTTACTAAGTCTGCACTGGTCAGTCATTTGGAGAAGATTTTCCAGGCCAGTTTCGAGCTGGTTGTGGCCCCTCAGGTAGAGGTAGAGGTAACCACGCTCAACAGCTTCCTCAGACCTCCTGACATATCACAACAGGAAGACGCTGACAGAGGGCCGATCAATGGGTGAGGAGCTACGAGTTTATTTGCTTAGTGCTCGATAAGTTACTTCAGTTAAATCATTTATTGTCCTGTGGTCAATGAAACGCTCTCTGTCTCCTCCTGCGGGGGTTTGTAGGGCACTGCGGGATGTTTGGCAGCAGCTGCAGGATGTTAATAATGCTTACGGTCTCCGGTACCAATGGGGCGGCTCTCATACCAATAAAGTGTTGCTCTGCTCCCTTGGTATCGACACCAGAAACATAGTGAGTTTGGTTACTTAGGATTTGGTGAAATTCTGAAATTGTAACTGATTTCTCTTTAACTTTCCATCGCTTCTTCTGTTTTTATCTCCTCAGCTGTTCACAGGCCATAAAAAGCAGCCTGTAATTGTGCCAATGTATGCTGCCAGTCTGGTGAGTGAAGCCCAGCTGTGTGTGTGAGAGAGAGTGATGGATGCTGGTTTATTTTAGATGCCCTCTGTGTTTAATCAACCATCTTTGATGACTGTCTGTCTGCAGGGGATGTTGGAACCCACGAAAGAGCCGGTGAAGCCCGTCTCTGCCGCTGAAATGATCGCCTCAATAGCACAATCTTCTTCAGTCGCCACGGAGCTGAACACCTGTCCACCTGACACCGCCCAAGTGAGTGTAACCTTCACCTGGGAAAATAGTACACATATTACACACCTCTCTATATGAAGTTGGATATATAGTATATCCAGCTTTATTTGCATACATATAGTATGCTTAAGCAATATATATGGCAAATTACTGCTTGACTGTTTATATTGTTGGAAAAAGTGACTATTATGGCCAAGCTCTTTATATTTGTCTTTATATAAGTTGGATATGTAAGAATGCATACTGTGCACTCATGTGAAGCATTATATACTGCATAGTAAATCTCAACTGCTGGATTGCTTGAATCATTGCAAAAATTTACCAAAGGCCAAGTAATGATATTGTAAATGTAAATGAAAACTACAACTTAAATATTATGCATCTATATGTAATCTATGCAAATTAAATTTCAATTTTTATATATATATATATTAGTCCTGTCAAATGATTAATCGCATCCGAAAAAAGCTTTTCTTTATATAATATGTATTTATGCTGTGTTTATTTATTATGTTTATATTAAAACACACACATACAGTATATATTTTGAAGGTATTTACATCTAAATGCATTTATATATTTATTTTCTTATATTTGATATTATATCGAAAAATATTTAATATATAAACATATTTTCATGTGTTTGTATTTATATATACTTAATAAATATACACAGTACATACATATATATTATGTAAAGAAAAACTTTTTTTTTGGATGCGATTAATCATGATTAATCGTTTGACAGCACTAATATATATATATATATATATATATATATATACTGGGCGACAATCACTAATAAACCTTGTCCTGCACATAAAAAAACCTGAATGTAATTGTCACACAAACAAAATTATCATACATACAACTAAATAGAACAACTTTTTAAATTTTTATTATCAGACATTTTTATTATTTTTTTGCATTACTTTGTAAAATGTGATATATATTTCTGTCGTCAGGAGTCTCTTCCTCCCGTTCAGTTTGACTGGAGCAGCAGTGGCCTTACAAACCCTCTGGACGGTAAGACCGATCAGTCGTTTCTTGAGGAGGAACAATGAAAAATGGAGAAACAAGCTTTTCTCTTTCTCAAATATATGGACCCGTGCCTTGTCTCGCGAAAACTAAACGCTTGTACAATAACCATCTCCACGTTTATGTTGGATGTACTCTTCATGCTTCTTGCTAACAGAAACTAGCACTAATCCAGTCGTGTAGTTTTCATCACTAATCCAGATCTAAGCACATGTCAACTTCTGCTTTCCTGTGTTCTCTTTCTCTCTGTCCGTAACCGTGCTCTCCTCTTTCACATCCCTCGTTTGAGAAGCGAGTGGAGGCTCCTCTCTGCTCAACCTCGATTTTTTCGGCCCTGTGGACGAGTCGGCCTCCTGCACGGCCACCTCCATACCAGGTTTGCTCAAACATTTCCAGTTTGACATCAAAGCTGTCTTTGTGTTCTCGATTTCTGCTCTGTTTGCATCTATATCTTTAAGCGTCCATTCGAGCGATCGTTGTCGAATGCATGCGTGCGCTGGAGCATCACAAGTGTGCTGATATGCATGTGCAGGTGTGGATCCGGAGCTGTACGAGCTGACCCAGGCGAAGCTGGATGTCAGCGGGGGCAGCAGAAGAGTCGTGGATGCATTTGCTCGCCTCATGTCGACCGTCGAGAAGACCAGCACCTCCACCAGGTCAGTGAGCTTCTCACAGTCACAGTACAGCTGCTGGGCCACCAGGAGGAGCCACACGACACTTACTGATGAGTTCAGAACAGCAGGTTTTCTGTAGGCATGGACTCATTATTTGATCTGAATCAAATAATGAGTTACCAAAAGTTAGGTGTTTTTACACTGAATTGAATAAAAATGCTAAATAACCATTTTCATTGGTATAACTGGATGTAGGTCATGTGATGCCTTTGTAACTTACTACTGTTTAAAACCTTTGTTAGTACATACTGTGTATTTCTATTGTGCTGCTCATACTGTTTAAGTGTGGTACTAGGTTTATTAGTTAATTTAATGATTGGCATTCAGTTATTAGTGGATAAAAATATGGTTATTTTGCAGTTTTGTTCCAACTTTTCTGATCTAACAATATGTCAGGAAAGTGATGTTGTGAATTGTGGTAGCTACTGATTTAGGATGTTTTGTTACTAAAGTAATGCAAAAATAATAGGAAACTTTTATGTTGAAAAGCTGTTCTGAAGTTGTCTTGTGTTTTTTGTTCAGTCTCATGTGATTGTTCGCTCTGATATGTCTGATCTTTTCCTGTGTCTCAGATCTCCCTCTCTGATCTGTCTTTTAAATCTGACCTCTCTGTTAGGGCTGGGCGATAAAAAGATAACGATATGTATCGCGATAGGCACGTGATCGATATCAATAAAAAATGTGTTCGATAAAAAGTTCGATATTTTTTATTCTTCGTCGGAAGAAAACAGACTTCTTGAACGATTTGTTCATTTTGAACGAATCTTTAATG
>JAUMHE010000042.1:22273442-22283584 GCA_032359235.1 Enteromius mattozi
AGTCAAGCACACCAACACCATGCTCATTTAACCAACTCTTGGTGCTTTTGGCGTGTGGGCAGGTGCCAAATCCTGCTGGAAAATGAAATCAGCATCTTTAAAAAGCTGCTCAGCACAAGGAAGCATGAAGTGCTCCCAAATTTCTTGGTAAACGGGTGCAGTGACAGTGGTTTTCAAAAAACACAATGATGAATTTGATCAATTCAATGCACCCCTGCTGAATAAAAGTGTTGATTTCTTTTGGACATGAGTGCATGTATCTAGTAGATCCTGTGAACAGCAGTGATGACTCACAATCTCCAGCCAGTCTGAACACATCAGCGCTGGGCTAATGATGCCACCCGCTGGAAACAATGAGCCAAGTCTGTGACCCGCGGCTTTATGTAACCCAGAGGCTGATGGAACACATGAAAGGCGTTACCAAACACTCCAGTTAAAACCATTTTTATTAAACTTTTCCTTCATAGTTTATTTAAACATTGTGTGACGTAAAAGAAAACAAATACATGGAGAATTTTCTCCATGAAATCAAAAAGTTACATAAGCAATGTAGCTTTATCTATTGTGATGTCATTTCCTGTTTAACTGTGGGATTTATATAGATACATTTATACATAGATCTGCTATAGCTCTTGTTACAGTGACGCTGCTCGAGCTGTCAGTAAACAAACAACATACAGGAAATTACGGAAGCTCGTTTCCAAAAAAAATGTGACTTTTTAAATCTCACAATTCAGACTTTAAGAACTGCTGAACTTCTCGTAATTCTGACTTTGCATCTTTCTTTATTTGTTTCTGCCACGGAATTCAAAATAAAAGCTTTTTAAAAAGCCAATTATGACTTATCTGTGAGTTTATATATTGCAGTTCTGACATTATATTTTTACATTTTCTCATAATTGTGAAAAAAAAAAAAAGTCAGAACTAAGAAAAACCTGAATTGTGAGGTAAAAAGTTGCACTTACCGTTTAATTTTTTTATCCCATGGTTACAAAAACAAGCTTCCATTTAATATACATGATGTATAAGCATCAAAACGAATTAAGAGCAATCATAACTAATTAATAATATTGACATTTAATGGCATAGTTCATCATTTACTCCCCCTCACGCTGTACGAAACCTGTCTGAGCTTCTTTCTTCTGTGGAACACAAAAGAACATATTTTGAAAATGGTTGCCGGTAGCCATTGACTTCCACTGTTTTTTTCCCACACTATGGAAGTGAATGGCTACCGGCAACTAAATATCCAATGTAACCAACGTCTTTCGTGATCAACAGAAGAAAGAAACGTATACAGGTTAGGGAATGATGACAGAATGCTGATTTTTGGCGGCCCAGGATTTGCTTCTCGGTTTCCAAATTATATCACAAAAAAATTGCACAGGATGATAATGCTGTTAGAAAGGTGGCAAACAACTAGCACAGCTCAGAAACATGACTAGCTCATTGGAAGTGTGGCGTCGGTCACGCTCAGAGGACCACTGAAATGCTGCAGAGCACAAATAAAAATAACAAAACAGAAGAAACGGGCGAACGGTCCACCAAACGAGAGAGAAGGCAGCGGTTGAAGGAGAGGTCGCCGTAGCAACCCCACTGGGAGCCATAGTAACGAAACCCGCTGTTCCGAGGTCAGTTATGACATCACAGTCTACCGCTTCCTTCAAAGTTCCGAAGAGGAAGTTCAAAGCCAAACCTGGTCGCGCTCCTCTAAAAACGCTGGCGTCCGGAAGTGCTTTTGGATGCTTGTCTAATGAGCGTACGAAATTTGAGCCGTGAAGCCGGCGGCAGACGATTGGACGTGTGTTTGTCTGCTCATGCATCCATGTGCATGCGTGATTCAATATCAGGCAATGTTTAATTTGATCCTCTCTTACTCTCCTTATCTTTAATATTCTCAGTCTTTATTGCACATACACACATACACACACACACACACACACTCTCTCTCTCACACACACTCACTCACTTCCTGCTAACTCAGCTGTGGCGTATGGTTGGTAAGGTTACTGTTGCTGGTCGGTCGCTGGGTCTCAGCAGCATCCTCCGGAGGACGTCTTGACCGGTGTGCTCTGAATCTTGACGTTGGATTTCTCTTGGCCTCCCGCAGTGGCCCCGGGGCCCATTCTCCTCTTGATCTCTGCTGCCATGGTCATGAAGGCCTGTTCCACATTAGTGGAGCTCTTCGCGCTCGTCTCCAGGAACGGGATGCCCAGAGAGTCCGCAAACTCCTGGAACACAGAAAACAACAGACTGATCTCAAACAGAGGGTTTAGTTTAGCAATTAAATGGAAAAAAATAGGTTTTATTTTGTGATGATATTATATATTTAAATAGTCTAACCTATATAGTGTCTAGGGCTATAAATAAAAAATATTTTCTGTGATTAATCACACCTGACATTGTAAGTAATCATAAACACATTTACAATATATTTGAAATTAATGTAGAATAAACAAAGGATTTTTTTTAATAGTCTTAAATGTAATAAACTATATTTTTTACACATTTACAATTTTAAACAACTAACATGTTACATTTTTATATTTAAAAAAAAAACTATTTATTCATTATTTGACAAATAATAAAGTAATACTTTTGGTTTCATAAATGATAAATGATTTAACGTTTAGTAATATATTATATAATAAAATATAATTGTTCATTATTTAGGCTATTAATCAGCCAGTCCTTCCAATTACAACAAGGAATTTTTTTCATAGATTACAGATACATTCATTATTATTTATACAAACTTATTAGATTAAAATATTAATAATTAATAAACTACTCTCACAGTCTTTAATCAGGAAAGCTCGTTACATAATAAAAACTTTACATACATTATTAATAAATTATTAACTGTATTTAATTTATTATTTAATCATTAAAAGTAAATAAGGTTTCAATAACTCATTATTATTCAAATCTTTACTTGAAACATGACCATTTAAAATTCTTATTTACTGATTATTTGTATTTAATCAGCCAGTCTTTATTATTAATTTAAAAATAAAACTAAATTAAATTTAAAATAAGCTATACATTTACATAATTAACTAGAAAAGGATTTGCAAAACCAAATAACCTATAAATGATTAATTATGTTGATTTAAAATTCAACAAATAATAATAAAAGTATAATTTAATTCATTCTTAATTTATATAAAATATTAATCAGCTAGTCTCTTGTGTTGCAAACAGAAAGAATTAGGGAGAGACATCATCCAGTGAATGGAGTAGAGTGTTCTGTTCACCTTTGCTGTTGTGTAATCCACAACTTTCTTAGTGGTCAGATCACACTTGTTCCCCACCAGGAGCTTGTTGACATTTTCACTAGCGTAGCGATCGATCTCCTGAAGCCACTGCTTGACGTTGTTGAAGGACTCCTGAAGAAACACTCACATTAAACCAGCACTGACTGAACACACAGAAACGCTTCGCTCTCAGCGCTGTGTGTGAAAGGTCATGCCAAAGGAATGTTTGGTCACCTGATCCGTGACATCGTAAACAACGATGATGCCGTGAGCTCCTCTGTAGTAGCTGGACGTGATGGTGCGAAAGCGCTCCTGACCGGCCGTGTCCCACTGACCACAAAACACACACATTCAGCACCGATTATAAAAAGAAACGAGCAAAGAATGCTGTAAATCACTCAAAAGTGACAGTAAAGATGTTTGCAGAAGATCTATATCCAAACAACTTTCTATTCATTAAAACCCTGAAAAATAAAATGCATCATAGTTTCCACAAAAACAACAATCTGAAATTAATGTAGAATAAACAGAAAGGAAATAAGTGTGTTTTTTAAAATATATACTATATAAACTATAGATTTTTATTAATCAATTAAAGAAATATCTATTTATTCATTACTTGACAGTTAATAAAGACATAATAATACGTTTGGTTTGCAAGAAGAGTTTTTTTTTTTTAATTTATATGGCTTTTCACACAAACCTTATTCACAAAGGATGCATTAAATTAATCAAAAGTGAAAGTAAAGATGCTTACAGAAGATTTACTTTTTAAATAACCGCTCCTCTTTTAAACTTAAACTTTTTAAAAATAAGCTGCATCAGTTTCCACAAAAACATGAAGTAGTAAAACAGTTTAATAATCAAAGAAATGTTTCTTCAAAAGCAAATCAGCATATTAGAGTAATTTCTGAAGGATCACATGACTGCAGTAAAATCCAGCTTTGATCACAGAAACAAATTACATTTTACAATATATTCAGACAGAAAACACTAACTTTAAACAGTAATAATATTTCACAATTTTTACTGTATTTTTGATGTAATAAATGACTTTCAATCATATTTAAAACTCCTTTTCTTTACGTAATGTAATGAATGTATGCTGAAACTATGCATGAAATCATGCTTGAGCAGCTAGAAGTGCTTCAGGCGTCAAAGTGGAGCGCACTTACGATCTGTAGCTTGATGGTCTTTCCGTCGAGCTCTATCGTCCTGATTTTGAAGTCCACTCCGATCGTGCTGATGTAGCTCTCTGTATACGTGTCGTCCTGAGGAAACGCACAATCACAGATGAGGCATTCAGGTTTTCATACACATGCACTAAAATAGGAGTTTACAGTCCGTGTGCAGCTGCAGAAACGACACCCTTCACCTTTAGCATGGAGCTCTTTGACAGTCAAATCACCTGCACAATAAGAGCCACTATCTGTAAACAGCATCTTAACGGCAGGCCAATAACTTACAGCGAAACGCAGCAGAAGACAGGACTTCCCCACGCCGGAGTCTCCGATGAGCAGGAGCTTGAACAGGTAATCACTGAAAGACAAAGCACAGGAAGATCAATGTGATGCTGGCGTGTGACGTGGAAGTGGGAATTACATTACGCAACACTGTGTGTGTGTCATTATGTCTCAATAATCACGTGACAGCCATGAAATAATGGGAGTAAATGGAGGAATATCACATTTCAGGCTCATATTTCACCACAAAACAAGACACCAATAGTGCATAATACTAAAAAGAAAACAATGTCATGATGCACACACAATTTTATTCGGATTCTGGTGTGAATTATGATCTATGCATGTGTACGGCAGGTCAATATGATATAGCACGGT
This sequence comes from Enteromius mattozi, assembly GCA_032359235.1. NCBI lineage: Eukaryota > Metazoa > Chordata > Actinopteri > Cypriniformes > Cyprinidae > Enteromius > Enteromius mattozi. The sequence continues at coordinate 22,278,541 of JAUMHE010000042.1, forward strand.
ATTGGCATCACCGTACCATGGTAAAACCACAGCTTTTGAAAGAGTGGTGAGGCAACAGGTGATTTAATTACCCAACAGCCCCTGAACAAAACTCAGCATGTCATAAACTTGTCAGTAAGCTCAGGCCTAAGATCACATTTGATCACCAAAGGAGTGACGAGCAGCAGATTAACTTTAATTCATTATAAACACGATAAAACAGGTCATTATGAAGACGTTTCAGTCCATTCTTACGACGTGGCACTCTGAGAGCCCCAGAAACGGACTGAGAGTTATTATACACACCATTATATGAAGCATTACCACACACACATATATAAGTTACAATCGTCAATATTTATACAAATAAACACGTTAAAGCCAAACCGAAACGACCCCTGATTGGTTGATCTCGGACACACACAATAGTTGCGTTAAGTATTGATTAAAGGAATCCTTAATAGACCAAATTAATATTTAGTTGTGATTTAGTAATGATTTGTGTGAATAATAATGAAGCAGGTGATGTGTGTTTGATGTGTCATCGGCGCTTTTCTACACAAACTTACTATTCAGGGTTCATGATGACGAAGACTCCCAAATTAACTGTCGTTATCTTCTCTGCGATGAAGGCGATTAAAGTTCGAGGCTCGTCTGCCGGTGATATCCGTTATTAATCGGTGTTAAAAGCGCTTTTTAGGGGAGAAACGAGCGGAACCGGGATCCGGACGCACATAAAAATGGCCACTCGCTCGTGAAGCTTGAATAATAAGAGACGCGTCACTGTGGCTGCACGACCCGCCAAAATAAAAGACACTAAAGTAACTGAAGACACACGATTGTTCTCTCATGAACTAAAATGCATCATAATCGATTATTTACATTTATATTTCTAAAAGAATATTTTGTTATGTATAGAATATTATGGAGTTTATTTGGAAGAACGATTTTGGAACGTTTCCAAAAGACTTTTATTTTGCCTGAAATCGAAAAAAGGTATTTAAACACGTTTGTTTAGATTTTAAATAACTTTTAGTCGATCTTCACTGGATCTAATTGCCTGCTAAAACAAGGCTACGCTTCTTAACGCTACACTTTACGTCATAAATGTACTTTTTAAACTTTAAATCGACTACGCATGTAGGCACTTCACAAAATGCAAAAACTGAAGCACGTCAGCAGTTTGTTCTCTAGATGGCGCTAAAATGATACTCTGCGACTGTCTCTGATCGTGCATCTGTCTGTTATTACTGCTATTAACTATAAAAGGTCAGCGAGCTGACACAGACTGATGATGGCAGAGCACATTTTCTCTCTTTCTCTCTCTCTCTCTTGGTGACTGATGCACAACTCTAACTATTTTTATCTTCTGGAAAGCTTTTGTAGTTCAAACTTGGTACCAATGTATTTAGCTCCTCTCATTTCTGCCAGGGTTTGGTAGTTTGGCAGTGGACGCTGATCTTGACCCGTCTTTGAACCAGTCCAAATGGAGGGGAATGGCTTTTCCCTTATCCAAACACACACACACACACATGTTCCTCAACCCTACAAATGCTATTAATACACCTGTCTGGTGACTGCTGCAGACAGACAATGAGTGCTAGGACAGACATGGCCAAAGACAGGGCTGCGCTGCTTTTGTTGCTTTATTGTTCATATTTGATATATAAAAAGCATGGGGATCGAGGTCAAGTGGTGTGTTCCTGTGTTTGTTTGCACACGTGCCGGTCATTGTTTTGTTTTCCTGAGCCAAACTCTCCTTTACAACTTTCAACGTTCTTCCATTCACCCCAAATCAAACTCAGAGATGCCTCATCTGCTTTTTTTTTGAGCAGGATAAAGTGGAAGTGATAATGCTGTGAAAGTGGAAAAACTAAAAAAAAAACATCTTAGAATGAGTTTTAAAGTGAATATTGTCCACTATGCAGATGAGTTGTGTGTTTTGCAGCAATGCAACTGCTGTGGAATAAAACAGAGCATCTCAAATGGCTTGTGTCGCAGATCCATGTGTGTGTGCTGGTGGGGCAACCATTGTGGGTGGGGTTAACATTTCAAGACAAGGAGAGGGACAGTGTGATTGACAGGTGGGGGGCAGTGACATCACAAGGACGCTGTATAAAAAGTGAAAAGGGGAAAGTGGGGAAAAAGATGATCTAAGCTCATTTGGGGAGTTTTCCAAACCCATATCCAGTCACACGCTCTTCAGAGAGGACGCCGATATCGGTAAGGAGCTTGACTGGACTTTTTAATGATTTGTGCAAAAGTTAAGATGCAAATTACTGCCAGCAGACTGCATCTGTTATTCCTGGAGGTCATTTTAAAACTTAATGTTTTTTTTATTTATTAATTCTATCTGTATTGTTTTTATAATTTGAAATAAAAATAACAGTAGTACTTTATTTTGCAGCAAAAACTTTATAAGAAAGGTAAACTAGTGCATTTAATTTTTTTAAAGGAACCATAAAAAAGTTAAAGTGTAGTTTCTCAAGATATAATTTGCAGCAAAATGTATTTAAATTAAGATTAAATTTAACTCAAAGTAATTTTTTTGTTGCAGAATTTGTTGAAAAAAGTGAAAACTAGTTTGTTTTTTAACAAAGGGAAAATGCAAGGAAACATGAACGAAAAGTCCAAATTTAATTAAAAAGTGCAGAATAGGTTTGAGGAGAATAAACTAGTTTATTTATAAAGTTAAAATGATAACTATTTTTAAACAGAATGTACTGAGACATTGTCAAAAAGTAAAATAAGTTCAAATAAAAAATAGTTCATGGCAAAATTTGAGAAACTGAAAACTAGTAAAAATTATATTTCAATGTAAGTGTTTTTTTTTAACAGCAGAGTGCATTTTTTTTGAGAACGAAAAACTAATAATAATAAAAAAGGAGTAATGGGAAAAAAACCAAAAACCTAAAATAAGTCAAATAAACAGGTAAAATAGACTTGAGTTAAATGCTGATTTATTGGGCTGTGGCGCAGGACTAGACGGGATCTACAGAGCGTTCAGTGAAACTGGAAGTCCTGAAGGTCACTGAAGCGTTCCAGATCACTGGAGCCTCAAACTGCCTCATGCAACACACTGCACCCTAACGAACTTCACTGCAGGGTTATTAATAATGCAGGGAACAGTGATAATTACAAAAGACACTACATTACTTTGATTAATGCAACTAATCAGCCAAACAAATTGCAAACAAACATGAACCTCTATTGAAAATGATGTATTTAAAGTCTATTTACTGGACAAATGGTACTAATTTGGCTAATTTATGAGTTCTTTAGAGGTCAAATGTCGAGGTCACAGTACTAATTTATTGTTTAATGTGTGCAAACGAGAGCACAATATATAATGCAGGTCCATAGGCTCTACCGCCTGACATAGGTTCAAGAGGTCATATGAGCTGCATGTGTTCAATGCATATAGTTTTAAAGTAGCTTTACAGCTGAAAGTGGCTTAATACCTGTCATGAGTGAAGCACAGGACTTGTGATGCTAATCTGATCGGCATATACTGAAACACATCTCCCATAAACACCTTGCTTAACGATGCAAATGCTATTCTAAACGGCCGAAATGTTGGCAGAACAACTTTGGCTGGTTATTAACAACAGGTGTTTCTCTTCTGGTTTGTTTTCGCACACAGACGATGTCTGACTTCGACCAGGTTCTGAAATGCTGGGGGGCCATCGAGGCCGACTTCACGGGTCACGGAGGAGAAGTCTTGACCCGGTCAGTTCCAGAAGCTAGCCTGATTAATGCCAGTGTGTTCTGCTGAAGCCTGCCTGATGTTCTCTGTGTCTTCAGTTTGTTTAAGGAGCATCCGGAGACTCAGAAGTTGTTCCCGAAGTTTGTAGGCATCGCTCAGTCTGATCTGGCGGGAAATGCAGCGGTGGCGTCCCACGGAGCGACCGTGCTGAAGAAGCTGGGCGAGCTGCTGAAGGCCAGAGGAGATCATGCTGCCATCCTCAAACCACTGGCCACCTCTCACGCCAACATACACAAGATCACCCTCAACAACTTCAGGGTAACACGGGACTTCTTCAGTCTTCAGTCAGACTCCTGGTTAAAACCTAGTGACTCAACGACTACATAGACAGCATCCTAACTGAACTATTGCCTCATAAGCGACTGAATATATTATATTCATATATATATATACACATACACACACACACACAGATACATAGACAATTAAATAAAATAATCAAACTGTTAGAAAATGTATGACTAGTTAAAAAAACCAAAACATATTAAGAAATATAAAGATACCTATAAAATTTAAATTTGTTGCAAAGAAACAAAATTAAACTTTACAAAAATTTTTTTTGTATAACTTAATATCCACATAAGTGAGTGATTTTTGAATGCTGTATATAGTATATACATAATTATATATAGTGTATTTAGTATTTTAGCATAATTAAAATATTTTATAATGTAGCATAATGTAAAAATCATAAGATAAGTAAATATAAAAATATTATATAATTTTTTTTTCAAATCTACCATACGCATCTATCTAGGTAAAAATGTACATTTTACTTAAAATGTAAGTTATATTTCACTATAAAAGTAATATAAAAGGTTATATAAAAGTAATAATGAATTATAAAGAAATGCGGTGCATTATTTGCATTTAAAAAACAAACAAACTATAGAATTATAGTTATTACTATAGAACAAGATACTAAAAATACACCGTGCACATCAGTTTTGGATGAAATCCATGCTGCCCAAATTGTTGCCAGCAGAGGAAACTCATTAGGTTTTGAACCTGACTGTTGAAATCTCCCTCTTCCTTCCATTTGCACGCAGACAAGATTTCACATATTCTTGGAAAAACACTGATTTTCCCACAAAAACATCCAGTCGTGTCTGTTGGTGCGTCCCAAACCGAGTACTCATACACTATTCCATGTTGTTTTGTAGTACAAATACTGCCAATAGTGCATTCACACTGAAAATAACAAAAAGTGCACTTTAAACACCCGAGTGATGCACTTAAATACCCGAAAAAACAAATACTGTTTACGTATTCCATAGAAACGAATGGGAAGTGCTGTAT
>JAUMHE010000042.1:22287413-22305591 GCA_032359235.1 Enteromius mattozi
CTGTGAGAGGAAGAGGCAGGGCAGGAAAGCTGAGATATCTGGAGCCCTCCAGAGAGTCCGTCTAAGACACACACACATACACTCAAAAACACACTCAATTCAAGCTAACAATCAGCTCGAATGAGGCTTGTATCATTATTAACAGAGGCATATGATGATAATCACAGTCAAAACGTGATGGTGACCACGTAGTCTCAAAACACGCAGAAACACTGAAATAACAAATAATAAGCGTTCATAAATCATGCAAATATCACTGTCACAATACTAGAGCGGTGCCTGGTGGTTGCCAGGTTGGTTTTTAGAACATTGTTGTGCAGTTCAGTTTTTTTTAATAGGTTGTTGCTGTGATATTGATAAGATGTTTCTAGGTTTTCTGAGTAGTTTTTAACATGTTGCTAGAGTTTGCCGGTTGCTAGGGTATTCCTCTGCAGTTGCCAGGTGTTCTAAGTGTTTTTAAACATATTTCTACATGATTTCTAGACTTTTTTGCATTGCTAGGACATTCTTATGCAGTTGCCAGGTGTTCTAAGCGGTTTGTTTGTTGCTAGCATTTGTTGGTTACTAGGGCATTTCATTTTTGTTGCCAGGTGCTCCAAGTGGTTTTAACATGTTTCTACATGGCTCTTAAGAGTTTGCTGGGTGCTCAGGCATTGCTATGTTGTTGCCAGGTGTTCTAAACGGGTTTTAAAGTTTTTACATGGTTGCTAGCATTTGTTGGTTACTAGGGCGTTTCTATGCGTTGCCAGATGTTCTAATTGGTTTTAACATGTTTCTAGAAGGCTGCTAAAGTTTTCTTGTTTCTAGTGCATTGCTATCCAGTTGTCGGGTGTTCTACGTGGTTTTAGCATGTTTCTACATGGCTGCTAGGGTTTTCTTGTTGCTAGGGTGTTGCTATGCAGTTGCCAGGTATTCCAAGTTGTATTTAATATGCTGCTATGTCAATGCTAGAATTTGTCATGTTTTTTTTTATGCATTACTATGCATTTTCCAGATGGTTTCTACGGTGTTGCTTTGCAGTTACCCTGTGCTCCGAATGTCAAGTCAAATTTTAGAGTTGGGGTACTTGGGGGAATCAGACTGCAAATGAATTTGGACGCTGATATTTTGATTGCAGGAACTTGTGCTTTTCACAATATACTTTGTTTTGAAGAGGCTTCAACCAAAATTATGTAACTTTCCTCACCAAGACATGTAATTTCAGGTAACACTTACTGGCAGGGGTTGGTTCAGAGCAGCAACTATGAGCAATGCCAGTAGTGATGCTCCATTTAGCAAACACGCACTTCACCTGGCCATACATAAGGGCAGGAATGTGTGTGAAAGTGGTACGTGCGGGGAGTAACGCATCCGCTGCCATGCATTTCTGCCAGTCTCTCAGCATGTGAACACACACACACTGCATTATTCAGTAACAGAATGTTGAGTGGGACAAAGGCAGGTCTCTGAAGAGACGGCTGCACTGTAGAGGTGTTTGTGAAGGACGCTAATGGACGCCAGCAGAGCAGATCATGGAACAATATCACACAAAGCCACTGAAGCGGTGTCTCAGTCTGTGACCTCATGAGAATAACAGACCTATAATTTGGTTTTTTACAGTTAGTCAAATACAGAACATCTCTCTCAATGCTTGTACTTTTAAGCCCAATTCATGAGTGTCATCAAAAGTGTCTATTACAAGAAAAACAAAAAAAAAGACTCTAAAATTAGCCAGCGATGGCCTCTTTGTGACGGTCGAGGTGCTCTGTGTGTCTGTGGGGTGAGAGGATATCTGGACTGTGACCCCGTGTGTGAAGTGGTCAGCGAAGAGATTATCGAATGAGGTCAGTCACGAGGGAGCCAACGGAAAGGTTGAGCGAGTGAGAGTGAGAGCGAGCGCACAGGTAGGATGCCAGAAAGCCTTTTTGTCATTTCTTCGCAAAGAACGTCCATTATTCAGGACTCGGGTTACCGATAGGATTGGTTTGCAACAGGTGAGGTTGTCATAGAAACGCAAAAGAGTCGAGGGGGAATACGGAGGATCGTGGGATGAGGTTACTGTAGTGCACCAAAAAGAGTTGTTGTTAACCAAAACAAAAAACTAATTCTTACTTGAAATAAGCAGCATCTGAAATTTGATAAAATATATACATTTTTAACATTTATATATATATTTAAAAAAATAAACAAAATTGTTAATATGTACCTATATAGCTCATTTTTTAACATTTGGAAATAGCTGAAACTAAATATAAATCAAAACTATGTATGCCTTAAAATGCTTAAAACACAACAAAATGACAAAAAACTTGATGAAAATAAAAACAGAATAAAAAAATAAATAGTATCTAAAACAAAACACTGAAGTAGACACATATTTAATCTCACAAATCACTGTGTAACTTTTTTAGACATTGAAGAAAAAAAATAAAAAAAATAAAAATTCAAGTAAAATGTTCCAAGACATATTTTAGTAAATGTGTTTTTACTGACATAATTATTTGGTATCAATATATTTTAAGGCAAAAATATTGATTCATAGGTTGAGTACCAGTCAAAATTTTGGACCTATTGACATTCCTTATTTTTTTAGAACAATGGTTAAGTCATTAAACTGGGGAAACATAGTAAAAACAATAATAATCTCACCGAGTACATTCAAACGGTTTACTAGTATTGTAGTAAATATACGTGAGAAATGAAATTAAATGATAAAAAACAAACAAAATTGCACATAAAAACAGTACAGTCATCAATTATTTTATTTATAAATACTGCAAAAGGATAATTATTTGGGGAATATGTTAGGAGCGATTCATTCGCTACCCAAGGGCTCCCTCTGTTGGTTTGGGTGTTAACGTCTTAAAAGAGCTGAACATAAATGACGGACAGCCACATTATTTAATAAAGTCCCTTGGCAAGGTCAGTTTCACAGACAGTGATGTTAAAATAGCAGTCGCACCCACCTGAACTAATCCAGTGTGATTATCTGCAACTTGTGTTTCCTGTGTGGAAATTCAAAGTAATGATCCGAGTCTTAATGTAGTTCTTAATTGATCAGATTGGAGGTCAGTCCTCTTCGAGGTCGGAGGTCACCGAGCAGCGAGTGAGAGAGGACAGATAGAGGGCGGTGGTTGCTATGGGTGACATTCCCGCCGACACCTTCAGGATGTTGAGGAGCCGGGCGGCTGCAGCGTTCACGCCATCTGCTGTCTGAGAAACAGAGAGAGACATGCCGTAACACACGTCTGCCAGAGGTGACCGAGTGTGTGTGTGTGTGTGTGTTTACCCTGTGCTCGGCGCAGAGGACGGGACACTGATGGGAAGCAGCCAGTTTTCTTACGCTGACCAAACGCTCCTGAGTGTGAGAGCCGCAGCGAGCTGCAGACACACACATTTAAAACACACTGACCTCACAAACACTTCTGATAATCATTGACAGGCCGAGCACTCAGAAAGCAGGCAAAACGTATGGGGTCAGGAGGATTTGACTTTCAAGAAACATGATGCTTTAACATGTGACAGTAGACACATTTAAACTATTAGGAGATTTTTACGTTACTTTGAACTTTCTATTCAAGGAAATAAACCTCTATCAGGTGTCACTTTCCTAAATACTCTGCATTTCTTTTTTGTGGAAAACTGTAATGAGACATAAAACTGAGTGTGTGCACATTTATAACTGCTGAATGAGGCTCACCATCAGTGACCAGGAAACACACTTTCCCCAGGAAGGAGTCTGAGTGCAGGTGAGCGAGAGAGCTTTCCACTGCCTGCAGACTGACAGAGAGAGAGAGAGAGATAAGAGTGTGTCCACTCAGAGTCAGTGAGGTGAGACAGGGGTCAGTGTACCTGCGCTCGGACAGCAGATTCACTATAAACACCATTAAATCAATGCGAGGACGAGTTTCCTTGTTTTCAACGGGCAGAGGGAGCTTTCTGGCCAAACGCCTGAAACACACGAGAAACACACGCGCTTAAACATGAAGCACTTCAGGTCACATCATATCCAAACACGTCATCGGTTTGAGCGTGATAATAATAATAATAATAATAATAACAGGCGCTCACACATTCACATTGAAATCCTTCTCATATTGCACTATGGCGTTGGCTAGTTTGGACTGCAGCTCCTCCTCGTTTTCAACCAACTGTCAAGATTAATATAAAACATTTAAACAATCGTATTGTTATATTAGCTTCGTGACGGCATCGGCGGGATGAGCTGAGGCGCGTTAACGTTACTCACGAGCACAGTCGCGGTGTTCAGCTCCGGGACTTTACTGTACGGAGTCAGGAGCGCCATGATGAAGAGTATCAGAAATTGGGCGAGCGTTATTGATTTGTGTTTGTAGGGTTATCGGCGTAAACGCAACGGCGACTCGCGCGACGCTTCCTCCTCGCGCTTATTTTCAAAGTTCAGGCGCGTGACGTCACACAGCGCGACAAGACTGCGTAGAGCGCGCCCCCGCGCGCACACAAACCGCCTTCACAGTGGTGCTAAAACTTCATGTTTTAATCTTAAAACGTAAGAAACATAACGTTTTTTGTTGTTGTTGTTGTTAAAGTGAATGTATATTTTAAAATGTTTTTGGTACATGTATCCTAAGACGCGAGAAGCATCGTGTATTAAAGTGAAGTTATTTTGGTACATGTAAGTTGTCTTAAAACGTGAGAAGCATTACGCATTTTATTAAAGTATATATATATATAAAGAAAGTTTTCCTTCCCCCGTTAGTTCGTAGAGGTATGATCACATGTGTTATATAATATAGCACAAGTCTCAAACTATATACAATTGAAGTCTGAAACTAGCTTACTGTGATAGAAGTCATTACCAATGGTAACCTGCAATTAAAAAGCTGTTTGTGTCAGATCTAACCCTTAAGCTTACATTTGTGTAACCTAATGTATTTTGGTCAATTTAGTGACGTCAAAGTACATTTTGGGCTTCATTAAATGCATGAAATTAACAGTTTAAGGGTAAATATTTGTTCTTCAGACTTGAACACATTTGTTTGGTTGTAAATACTGGCATTTCCATGCAGGAATGCATTATTTACATTTATTTCAGCAGGAGGAGGAAAAAAAAAAAAAAATCAAATGAGTTTTCATGAAGACAAAAAGCCTGAAACACCTTGTTTAAACAATGAAAGCAAGAGATTTATTATTTCATAGCATAATGACAAGGCAAGATGAAGTTTCAAGACAACCTCTCAACACAGCAAAACAAAAGAGTGAGGAAAAAGGGGCAAGAGAAACTCACACACACCATGGTACCATGAGAAATAATGTAAGTCGAACTACAAACCTGTGCCGTTGTGTGTGTGTGTGTGGGGGAACTGGTTTGGTTTTTGCAGAGAAAAAAAAATTAATCACATTGTAATCCAGGTTTACTGCTCAGTTCAGAAAAAAAAAAAAACATGAGAAAATAATTATCCACATCAAAATAGTCATTTAAGGAACTTTAATTATTAAAAAAGAAAAATAGACGGAGTAGCCAGTTTAAAAAGATGAAAATGACTTCTTATATTCCTGCAGGTTCTCCTTCATCCGCCTCTCCTTATTTTGCAACATAAAAAATAAACTACTTCTAAATGCACTCTTTCCCTTTACAGCACAGTCAAATGTTCTCTTTTGGTTTGCGGACTAGTTTGGATCAACTAGATCAAAGTGTGTAACTCTGAATCTCAAATAATGATGCTGGTCTCCCTCTCTCTCTCACACACTCTTACACACAACCTCTCACACACACACACACGTGGGCAATCTGTAACTGGCTTCCTCTTTGTAGCTGCTGAGCTTCTACTGATGTAAGAGTAACCGGACAGAAAGCTGGTCCAGTTATTGACAGATCAGTGCAAGGATCGGAAGCTGCAGTATGTTAAGTATCTAGATCTCTCCAGACTCCCTCTCCTCGGAGCTGGAGCGCTGTTCTCTCTCCAGAGACACGGATCGCTCCCGCTCCCTCATCCGACTCATGTCTGGGGAGACGGGGGATCGTTCTCTCTCCATGTGTCCGTTGTCCCACCATCTCTCATCCGTGGCATTCTCCCGCCATCTCTCCTGAGACAGAGGCTGCTCCTGATCTCTGGTGTGTGAAGACCTGCAGAAACCAGCCAAATAAATCCATTAATCTAACGCAACAGCAGATAACACTGCATGCTTCAGAAACAGCTTGCTTCCAGTTTCTTACACAAACGCACCACTTAAACCTAAAACTAATAATTTATAAAGTTCAAAAAGTTTGAAACGAACTACAAGAGCATTCACAGTGGGTTGTGTTTACATTAATCTTGCATCATTACAGCCGACCGCACAAGCGCTCTTCTTCGTGAGTAGCCTAGAGTGCCATCTGCTGTTGAAAACTAAGTTTAGAATTGATTCAAGAGAGAATTGTGAGGCATTAGGAAAAAAATAATTAAATCACAATCTGTCTATTAATTGATTTATCCTTACACCCCTAGTAAATCATGCCTAATTGCTGAAATGTCACAGTGGCTCCAGAGCAGGTGTCAGCTGGAGTTGTTGCTGTACCTCTTTCTCTTGCTCCTGTGTGAGTGAGAGCGAGAGCGATGGCGGTCTTTGTGTCTGTGTTTCCTCTCCCTGTCTCGTTCCCTCTCTCCATCCTCACGGTGCCGGCGAGAGCGATGGGAGGACGTGCTGCCTCCTTCCCTGAGAAGCACACAGAGAGAGAGAGAGAGAGAGAGAGAGATCGTTTTATCACAGTCATGCTTGTACCACTGAAACAGATGTTATTCGACAGGAAGCTGATCCTCACCGATATCGCTCACCACTTCTGGATCTGGACCTGAGAACAGAAGGACAAGGAGAGACTTAAAGAACAAATCATTATGATGAAACACGTGTGCATTTCTGTTATGATAAATACCATTTTTTAGTCGGCTCTTTCAAACTTCAGTGAATCGGTTCAAACCAATGCTTCAACTATTTGCTTGTAAACTAAAAAATATTTGCAAGAGTCTCTGTAACACTTTACACCTTTAAAGCAACAAAACTGCAAGACATACATTTAGTTTTTTTCTTTCAGATATTGAGGTTTTAAATTACTATTTGAACATTTTGAATATATTTGGGTGTTTGGTCTCTATTATGAACTGGACTGGGCTGGATAATGACACTACGGTCTCTTCAGAGCCACTTTGCAGTTAAACCCAGTTTGTTTCATAAGTCTATATCAACGCTGTTATTGAATCTGAACCAAAATTTTATCGACATTGAATCTAAAACAAATCTGAATTGAATCAACCCTTGACTGAGCTCAACAATGGCACTATTGTCTTCTGTAGAGCTGCTTCACAGTTTGAGTTCATTTAAAAATGGATGACCTTTGCAACATCAAGACTGTCGTTGACCTAAACTAAATCAAATCTGAACTAGATGAACCAACACTGAATATAAAAAGAATCTGAACCAAACTGAATCAGCTGTATGACACTATTGTCCTCTGTAGAGATGCTTTACAGCTGAATTCATAATTGATTAGTTTTAAAACCTTAAGGTGCCTCTATTATGTATTTTTGAAAACGATCTTTCATGCAATGTGTAACACAGCTCTAAGTGAATGAAAACATCCTGCAAAGTTTTAAACCTGAAAGTGCACAGTGTATATTCTGAATCATTGAAACGAGTCGTCTTTAAAACGAATCCCAAGCCATTTCATGTTGAGGCCAAAGTGAAACATTAGCATACTGACACACACTTGTTGATCTTTTTGCTTTGGTCTGAATAAAAAAATGCAAATTAATTGTTCACCACTTTTGGAGCAATTAAATATCTGTTTCCCCAGTCATGCTGTAAACAAAGCAACACTGCGCTTACAGACGCTGCTTTTATTATGAAATGGAAATAAAATCGGCCAATCACTGCAGATTAGCGTCACACAAAGGAGGGCTTTTAAAAAAATTAATCGTTAGGGATTCATTGAGCAAATAAGGTTAAGGTAAATGCATATTATAAGACAATGAAATTGTTTTTGACCTTGCATGCATGTCAACCTGTTGACGGGGACTCCCAAAACCAAAATATGAACCTTTCATTACCCATAATAGGAGCACTTTAATAATGTTATTTTCTTGTTTATTACTATAAAACAATTAGTATTACACAAAGCACTACAGAAATAAAGGTGACTTGGTTTTGCTTGATTATTACGTCTCCACTGATCTGAATAAAAGTGCATAAGCATGGAGATACTTTTCCAGCTGTAAAATGAAGGGCTGATTATGATATGGCACACATCTGGGTGAACGAGATGAAAGACGGACCTCCTGCGTTCCCGCTCTCTGTCTCTCTCCCGCTCGCGCTCTCTCTCTCGTTCCCTCTCTCGCTCCCGTTCGCGCTCCCTCTCCCTCTCTCTCTCCAGCTCCCACTCTCTGGCTCGCTCCTCGTCTCTGTCGCGCTCCTCTCTCCTCCTTGTGCGCATGCGCTCCTGTTTCTCCGTCACAGCTTTCTGCCAATCACAGAGCAGGTCTATGAAGAGCTGCGCCACACCAGCCTGGAGGAGCTGTGAGCCGCCACCTTACCCGCAGTTTTTCAAGTTTCTCCCGGATTTCGATGAACCCTAGATGAAGTTTGCCTCCGAAGTGGTCGGCGAGGCGGCGGTCGTTGTCGTGGAGGCCGAGGTAAGCGGAGCAAACCTCACACACCCGCAGCTTCTGCTGCTGAAAGCTGGAAGCCGGCATGGAGTTACGGTAGATGTCCTAAACACAACAACAACATGATTAAACGCAAATACAAAAACACATCTAAATCAAACTTAATTTGAGAACTGAGGACCAAGATGATTTGTGACCCCACACTGACCTCTGCCTCTTTCTTCAGGGTGCGTGTTTTCTCCACCTTCTCCAGCACCTGCTGTGCCTCCTCCACGTTGCCCTCTCCACCCAGCTGCTCCGCCCGTGCCAGCAGCTTCCCGATCTCCTCGTTCAGCTCGTGCACACGCTCCGCCTGCCAATCACAGAACAGCAAGATTAGACACAGATTCAGAGTACGGGTCAGAGAGGGCGGAAAATGGGCATGAAAAATTAAATGAATTGAGGCTGAAAAACACCCCCCCACCTTGATTAATGTTAAACACTTCTCAGGCAGAATAACTCAAAGCTACCAAATGGCAAGGTATTAAAATAGAATTTGACATTATTTTCTGAAATATTTTTTTGCAGTTAGGCTTCTTTTGATACATTTAGGTTTAGCGTTTGTAGTTAATCATTGTTTTCAGTTTTTATGTTTGTTGGCCTTATGTGTTGTTATTTCTTGATTGCCCTTGTATGCGTGTTTTTTTCTGTCAAGTGATTTAGGTTTGTGCTGTATTATGGACGTGTTCGTTGTTTGATGAAGAGCTTGTAGTCACCTGTGGTGAGAACAGAAATATTTTTCTACTTTTGGAGCTGTGGTGCACCAACTTTGCTCTTCCTGTAAGATATTACAGAGGCCTGTTTCTGCCACAAATTAAAAACAATTCAACAGTGACTTAATCCACTATTCTTACTCCTCACGATCATTACTTCATACCTCACAATTGAGTTTACATCTTGCAACTGACTTTTTCTTAGAATGCGTTCTAATAATCTAATAATGCTGACATATTTTCCTCAGAACTCACAATTCAGACTTTTTTTTCCTCCAAATTCTGAATTAATCTCTCACAATTCAAACTTTTCTGCTACAGCCACAACTTTGATGCGATTTACCATCAAAATTCTCACTTAACATCTTGCAATTCAATAGTTCTGAGCTGCTGAGGAAAATTGTGAGATATAAACCTATAACTGCAAAAAGTAAAGTCAGAATTGTGGGATTTTGCAAGCATCCTTTTATTCTGTGGTGGAACCAATATTCTGTAGGATACGGTTCCTTTAAAAAAAAAACCCCGACTGAGTTGATTTCTTTTGTTTGCATGTACTTCCTCCCATCCTCCTTTTTCTTCATAAAAAGTCAGTTCATACTAGAGCCGTGGACCATGACTCACTAGTCGCTGGTCTGTTCACAAAAAAGCAGGTGTGCGAAACTTCAATATGAAAATGATGTGCGAGTGAAATCTCGTGTTACAGAGAAACGTTCAGGGATTCCCCAGCACAGATCTTACCTTGGCAGCCACTTCAGCGCTGATCTCTTCCTGCGTTTCGGCCAGCCGTTTCTTGGCCAGTTCGGTTCTTCGGTCACAGTCCGCAATGAAGGACTGCAGGTGCTCCGTGGCCTGAGGAGATGCAGCACGATCAGCACGATAAGCACACAGAATCAAAAGCATATGAATGTAAAGGGTTCATACTCACATCCAGCTCAAAGAAATACTCCTGCTGTTTACATGCAATCTCATAATCTGCTCTCAAAGCGAGGTCATGGATCTTCACACACTCCCCCAGATCCATGCGCTGCGCAAACATAAACAACTATTTAGAAACCTCAGCCATGTGTTTGAGGTTATAATGCAACTGTGGCGAATATAAATACAGTCCTGCAATTATCAAACCGGTTTTAGGTGAGTGAAATCAACCCCACAGAGATGATGAGGAAGGATAGCGAGACACTCACGGTTCCAGACAGGATGTCATGTGGACAAGACTCCAGCAGATGACTCTTACACACTCGCTCGTCCGTGAATTTGATCCGCTGTCTCATCGTGTCTCCTGCGAGGAACCAGACACACGTTATAAGCATCAAAAATCATCAAATCACGTCACAATCAGGAGTCTCATCAAATGCAGAATTACGACACTGATAAAAAAATTACAATTTTGACATAAGTGCATCAAAAATGAGACTGATATTAATCATTTTTATTAATCAATGTTATTATGCAAATAAATGAAACATCATATTCATGGTTCTCCTGTCATCCACATCAATGCATTAAAGATGGATATAAAATAGGACCACTGGAGTTTTAATCAAATCAAGTCATAAACATCACACCAAACAAATGTTTACAAATCATGCCATTAAAAAAGGGGTAAAATTAAAGCCACACCAATTAAATTATGAAACTCAAACTTATGACATTATGTCAATCAAATAGTTTTTAACAAGCCCCCCCCCCAAAAAAAGTTGAATAATTCAATAAAACTGACAAAACCGGAATAATTCTCATCTAACAGATATTAAATAATTTCCAATTAAATCATGAGATTTATAATTTTCTATCAAATTAAGTTGATGAAATCATGAGAACCCATTATGATCTTTACCAAATTAAGACAATCATAAGAAAAATACAATTTTACAAAGGCATGACAACAAAATAATATCAATCAAAATTATGCAAAAAAAAAAATTATAATTAAAATTATGTGACCCTAACAAGTTATGTCATCTAAATCATGTGAATGGTGTGATTCTTTTCATGACCAGAGATGGGCATAAATACAGAGAAATGTATTTAAAATAAAAATACTAAATACTGAGTGGAAAAATGTATTTAAACACAAATACAGTATTTTGTACATGTGAAATTGGCCATGAAATATATCTGGACATATTCTAAATGCAAAACAAAAACATTTAAATGTGTATTATGATTATGACTACTGAATATCTTCCCTTCCCCGGCCCTGCAGGAAAAACAAATATATCTTTTTTCCCCCAAACCTCTTTTATTACGTTTTATCACCATCATGGCTTCAACTCAGTAACAAGAACTCAATAACACAAAGTCAGTTATATAACTGATGTAAAATGCTTAAAATGTACTAAATGAGCCTGCATAACAGAATTGTTGAATAAAGTAATGGGCCATGTTTCATACATTCGTTAATTAAAAGAAAATGTTTAATGAACTAAAAAAAAAAATACAATTTAGTGTTACACAGATTAATGTTTTCTTTTTCTCAAATCACAAATTCAAATACTGCGTTTAACAGGATTATTTGGTTTTAGTACATTTATCTAAAATACTGCCCATCCCTGTTCATGACAAACACTCTCAAAAATAACGATTCCTATGAAATAATATCTGACTTATAATAAAATATTTCTATAAGATGTATATGTGTATATATATATATATATTTACCGACAGAATGGTTAGAATCATGAAATTAACCAATCATAAAGTGAGAATAGCAATAATTATAAAATTATGGCAACAAAATCACTGGAGACCATCAATATGACATGATTCCCGTCAATTAAGTGCTAATAAATTATTTAACCAAATCACGAGGGCCGTGAATCACATAAAACCATGAGTTTTGTCAAACAGATCAAAAGAGTGTTAATATATACAGTATAAAACAACAAATAAAGTACTGAAGCGCAGACGCGTGGTTTAGTTTCGGTTTACCGGAAACACTCACCATCTCTGCCAGTGCCCATGAGCTGGTCCAGCATGGCTCTCATCTGCGCCTGGGCCGACATCTTCACCTGGTCACCTCTCTACACCCGTGAATATACCTGCTTGATGAGTTAAACCCAGCGATCTGACGCGTCTGTCGGAGCTGTTACACTAACTCCTCATAGAGCAGGCCTCGAGCCCAGCGGCCGCCGAAAACAACACAAACCGCCTCCTGTGACTCACTAACACACTCTCCACGCACACTTCTGAGTCTCAGGTGCTCCGGAAAGCGCGGTTTATAGCTGGAAAGCCGCTGAAATCAGTCAGTCATGAATCAGGGAGCTAGTGTCGTGCGTTAGCAGCGGCGGCTAACTCTTCCTCAGTCCGCCCTATGTGCGCTTATTTATCAGTCCTAGCGCTGCTTTATCAATCCGCAGTTCAGTATTTTGTGTAGTGGTCCATATTCGCAAAGTTTTGACAGTGTTTATTTGTTGTTGCTTTATTGTTTTATTTCTTTTTTGTCCCTCTCGGAATGAGACTTCCGACTCGCGCGCGCTGCTCCCGCTTGGTTACGCGGCCTCGAGGAAGTGCTGCAGAGCTCGAGCGCTGATTGGCTGAAGGGCGGGTGACGTCACAGCGCCGGGGCGTCGTGAGGTCACGATCAGAGCATATCAATGGTTTTTGTTTATTTTGTGTTTATATATATATATATATATACATATAATGATTAGGATAAAATCTATTTTTCTCTTTTCGTGGTTTAACAAGAATATAATCGGGATTCTTTACATTTTTTATACATCTGGTAACTTTTTGACTTATAAGCAATTCATGTCAGTTTATAATTGTCCCTTACCATTAAAGAATACAATGCAGTGCTAAAAGCCATTTCTTTTGGTCTACTTATAAAATGCCATTTAAGTGACACCAAAGAACCTGATTTGTCATTATATGGAATTAAATTAAATTAAAAAAGAATTAAACAATAAGCATCTTCAACAAATTCTACTGGACAAGTTTTACTGGACATCTCTCATTGAGTTAATAGACTGGAAAGTAGCCTGGTTGTACATTTCCAAGTACCGCATTTATACACACACACACACACATATATATATATACACATTTTGTTTTCATTGGCATAATGCTGGATTACCGATTCCAAATTACATGACAAAAATTGTAATTACTAACATAATCCATTACATTACACATTTTAAGTAATATAATCTGACTACTTTTTGATTGCATTACTTTTAACCTAAATCATGTATAACATTGGTAAGATAATCTTGTACCATACTGATATAAAAATACAAAGAGAAAGGAAATGTTTCATTTGTTGTTATTAAAGAAAACAAAAGAGAGATTTAAACGAATTAAGAATTTAATTAAGATTTACTGCTGTTGTGTGAATAATATGTAACTACGCAATCAGTAAAAAAGTAACTCTATTCTGATTACTATTATTTTAAAATCTAATTAAGTACCTAATATTTAGAATCTGATTATGTAATCCTGATACGTGTTATCAATTAGCCAGCACTGTATACACACACATACAGATGTGTTTAAAATTTACATACACCTTGAAGAATCCGGCAAATGTTATTTATTATTTTTATTCTTTACAATTTAGCCCTGTCCTGAATAAGATACTTTATGTAAAAGATGTTTACATGTAGTCCACAACACAAAAAATACGTTTAAACTACATAATTATCCAATACTAAATTAAAAATATTACATTTAAACAAAATACTCATCCAGTTCAAAAGTTTTCACTCCCCACCGTGTTCATATCTAATGGAAACTTGAGGTTTTAACTGTTAACTTCAGGACTGATGGTAAGTCCTGAAAGATACATGTTTTAACCAAATTTCAAAGAGAAAGGAGTATTTGATTGACCGCTTTAATATCGGGTCTCTTTGTTGGCACCTCACCGGTCAATAATTACACAAGAAACAACCACAAACACAGCAGCATTGGTTCTCTCTGTTTATTGTTCTGATGTGTAACAGACATCTCTTAATTTATGTACGTTGTATATTATATTCATATGTATAAAAAACATCCAGTGTAATAGTTTTTTCTCCAACTACTTCCACAGAATACAAAATCAAACCCATCTGTGATTATCAATAAGAAGAACGAGAACAAACAGAAACACAAAGAGGTCCTCTCAGACGGACATCTGTCCACTGTCACGCTTCAGACTGATCACAGTCACATTGTCATTTTGGCACCAGAGTTTCCTCTCATCACACTAAAGCACATGGAAAACGTATGAGCTTGTTTATTAGCCCGACTCACCATCCTGTGTTTAGATTGTCTGTGAAGAACATAACATCCCATCCATCTCATCATTAGGTGACATTTCTGAATAATACAGAGAGATGAATCCACGCCAGCTACAAGAGCCAGGCTGTGCATGTCAAGAGCTCCAAAGCTTTTAGTCTGTAAATGATTTAAATCGGAGAAATTTCATTGCTTATCCTGTAGATTTAGCCTCTAGTCGTCGAGTGGCGTGTCCTGTCTATAGAGGGCCTCTCAAACATCAGTTTCATCACCAATAATCACAATTCATGGATATACAATGTATAGATATACATAAAAACAAATCATCAGCTCACACAGTTTAAGTAAAAATGAAAAACAATCGATGCGATGTCAAAACTAAACGCTGTACCTTCAGAACACTACAAATCCACATGGATGACCTCGAATTATGCTACATTTGTCTTTATAATGAATCTTTCCATATTTTCCCATTCATAGTTCTGGTCTTTGAAATCAAAGATGATAAATTGGCAAGAAATAAAACTAATTTTGTTTTGAGCTGTATTATATGAGAATTTGGATTTTTTTTAAAAATGAGACAAACACATTTACAGCTGCTCTAAGTGTTTCGATGCTACATTTTTTCCATTTACACGGATGAAACTGTAAAAATAAATGTGCATTCAATACCGTGCGTGATCCATCGTTATCTAAATAGACCTTAAGGCTCGTTCACACCAGTAACGATAAATATGAAGATAACTGTATAATATATAAATCCACAATAGCTGTTTATTTTAATGGCGCACTGCCGCTTTAAATCCGCGAGCTCGTTACAGCAAGATTGATTCTGATTGGCTGTCAACGTTTTTAGCATTCATCAGTTCCGATATCGTTTATCTGTGCCTTTATAGCTGTGGTTTGGAGTCTGCTCTTTTTTAATATTGAGGACGATTTATAGAACTACATCTGTTATGGTTATCGTTCTTCGTGTGAACAGTCCTTTCATCAGGTTAGACGCCATTTTGAATTTAACACGGATTAAAAACGAGGCTGTTCTATCATGACACACACTGTAAAGGACATCATTTTTTACAAGTCACAGTCTTCAAGACTGTTTTATGTAGTCTTTTGAAAGTTTTATTCATAAAAGACGTTTCACCAGCTCAGTTCATTAAACGTGCTGTAATTCTGTCCAACCTCGTTTTAATTGGTCAGAAATTAAATATGACGTCAGCCCGATTCTCTGACTGAAAATCTGGACGATGATAAAAAAAATTAAAAAAAAATCATACACTGTTACTTTAAGTAGGTTTATTATGGTCGGGTTGCCGTGGTGATTTCAGAAAGCCGTGAGTGGCGGCACCGTTCTCTGAGAGGTGGGCGTGGCTCCGTCGCATTCAGCCAATCGGACATCAGTGGGCGGGGTGTTTTTGCTGGTCTCGTAAGGCAGTGAGGATCTCGGGCCTCGTTACATTCGGTATCACGGAGCGCAAGCCCGGACCAACTCGAGGCGATGATCCCGAAGATCCGCCGCACACCCAGGCTCGACTGCAATCGCGTGTTTGTGTGTGATCGTGTGATTAATAATACAACACAGAACTACGATAAAAACAGAGTGGAAGTACTAGAGGAGTCTGGGATCTCTTCTGAGGTATCGTCTAACATCTAGCTCCATAGCACCATTTTCCCACACCTTGATCAAATACATCTGCCTAAATTACAGAATTAAAGAAACATCGCAGGTTTAACTGCGGTTGCACGTGAAAATAATTTGGTTTCGTACCTCATGTTCTGGTCTAATACTCTATTTACTCAAATGAGCTTAATATGAATGCTCATACTCTTTATTTGTTGTATTTGCTCGATTGCAGATCTCTCTTAATGTTAATATAACATTTTGATTTTGTAACATGAGTTTATTCAGCTGGCACAATGTAGATTATAATACAGCCCTCATCTAAAACGAGCTTATATTTGACATAAATCTATTATTATAGCTAGCTAATAAACAGTCAGACCTGTAAGGGAAAGTCTCATGAAACCACTTCACCTCAAAACCAAAAAGAAATGATATTACATTTTCGCAAAAAAAAATTTCCCACCAAAATTCTCAAAAATTAATGTACTGCAAAAAAAACAAAACATTAAAAATATGTTTATTAGGATTCTCATTACTGTAATATAGTACTATTATTTTTATTTACAATATTGCAGTAAAAAATACAGTAATACAACATTGTTAACATATTGTTGGGTATTACATTAGTGAGAATATGGAGGGATTTAAAAATATTTAAGTGTCATTAAAATCACAATGCAACATCTTTCTTAACAGTTCTAAAAAAGCTATTATTAATACAAAATGCAATGTCTTATTTTCCCATTTGATTTTGGGGTGAAATACGACCCGGATGTGTTCTCAGCAGCTTTCATGAGGTTCCCCCTTAAAGGACATCAGTTGACCCGTATTCATCGTGAGACTTTTATTTTGGAATACTCTGAATGTTCTACACTGTTCACCGCCTCTGTGAAACACTTCCTGTTAAAAGCTGGAGCTGAGCCAGATCGAGGGGAAGAAACGAGTGGAAAAAGGAACGAGACATGAGATGACGTGACATGAGCTGTACACACAGAGAGAAGGAGAACGTACTTGTGTGTGTGTGTGTGTGTGTGTGTGATTACAAGCATCCCTGGGTTGTACAAGTGTGTGTCACATGGTGTTATTCCACGTTAAGTGTTGAATTGAATCGAACGTGCCTAGTATACCTTGTTTACACCTCGGTGCCGACGCTTGTGTGTGTAATTAAAGGTGCCACTTCCACCACAGTGAGGTGAAAACACGAGGAGGGCGAGAGGCCTACAGAGCCGTGAGTCGCCCCGTCAGAGCGGCCTGCAGTTCAGACGGCAGGAACACGCCCAGCTCGGTGATGATGCCGCCCGTGATCAGCTGGTGAGGAGTGACGTCAAACGCCGGGTTCCACACGTCGATCCCTGCAACACATTGTCAAAGTTGATTTACACATAATCTGAAAGCTGATTAAATAAGCTTTGTTAGGATAGGACGATAGTTGGCCGAGATACAACTATTTGAAAATCTAGAACCTTAATATTTATATTAAGAAATATCTTCATGAAACATGAATATCGATACTTATTATCGTAATTGTTTTTTGGCATAAAAGAAGAAGGGATAATTTTGACCCTCTGGCTATTGCTACAAATATACCTGTGCTACTTATGACTGGATTGTGGTTCAGGGTCACAAATGAGGTTTATTCATTTCTAATAAATAGTTTTAGTTTATTTGAAGTTATTTTGTTTTTTTAAATAATATTGATAATATTGATATTCTGGCAGTGTGTGTACACAGACATCCTATAATGATAAAAATACACCAGCTCCTTTTTTTTAATCACCATAAATCATAAGCGGTGTCTCAGAACAAGCTCTTCTCAGAATTAGCGAAATATGATGCCACATTTTACAAGCCACGACTGTTGACGGACACTGCCTTATTAGCAGAGACCCTGCCCTGAGCGAGCCACAAATATATATATATATATTAGGGCCGGGACTTTAACGCGTTAATTTAGATTAATTAATTACACAAAAAATAACGCGTTA
>JAUMHE010000042.1:22312165-22329040 GCA_032359235.1 Enteromius mattozi
TTTTTATAAACACAAACTGTGTGTCATGCTTCAAGAGAGCAAGCATACATTTGTGTTATGTTTTGCATATATTCATATATAATGCATATATTCTTCATTCATTCATTTATAATTATTTATCACTTAATAGTTTTGTTATTCCACTTAATCATATAATAATTTACGATAATCATTTAAAGCCATATATATACCAATTTCATTGATTAGTCTTTTATGGCTTAGTCTTATGGCGTGTGGTTTCTAGGGATGTTTGTCTTCATTAGGAAGAGCATGTTTTACTTTCAGGGTTCTTAAGGTCACATGACGCTGTGAAGCAGTAATTTTCCATTAAATCGTTGGATTTGTGCTAGTCACACCAAGTCATAACATAACTATTTAATAAACTCTGCTCCTTTTCAGCGTCTTGGCTGATAGAAGACGGTTAATACAGTTTTGGGTACCAGACAAAACAGATCTTTTCTGACAGGATCTGGTATTTCATAGAAGCAAGATCTTTATTATATGAGCCACTCGTGATGAACCATCAAAGAGCGTTTTTTCCTTGGAGTGAAGAGAGACTCTCTGGTGTAGGACTGAGCGTAACTTAAGCGCTCGCTGGTGATTGTCATTTCCCGTCCATTAGTAAAGGTCTCATGACAGCGACAGCGGCTGGCACAGGACCAAAGCCCCTGGATCCCCTATTGATCAATAATTCATGCCAGATATTTGCAGTAACGACTATTAATGAGGCGCAGACATGGCTGCCGGAAAACCATCACCCCCAACACATTAATTATGCACCACGTTAATCAAGACTGCAACGGCACCTTTGTGATGTCACAACAAGCTCACGTACATCTCGGAGACGTCTGTTTAACGTCTGCATCTACATCTGCAAGATCTATTTTGCTCATCTGCACTACATCTATAGCACGTTTCCTATCAAATAGACATTTTTTAGGTGTCTTTAGGATGTTTGTGACTTACGCTCATTCAGACGTGTGCAGTTTGACGGGGGTTCGTTAGAGCAATTTGTGTTTCAGAGACGTTCTTTGTCATTTTAATTCTGTCTGAATTTTTCTCACACAACCTCTGCAATAATTCCAGCGCCAATTACCATTTTTCAGTTAGTCTCCTGGCAAAGAAATTCAAAAATAATAATAATAAATCAAATCCCCTGCTGAAAAAAAACAATACAACCCTGCCCAAAACACAATAGAGAATGTAATGGGTTTAATGGTTATAATGGGAATTGTATTGGTTGTATTGGTATGTGATGGATTCTACTGGTGGGGCGTTAAATCCTATTGGAAAAATGCCCAAAACACACACAAAGAAAAAGGAATTTTGTTTTAATTGCATATGTACCTTTGTGAAAATTAAACATGGTAAACTAAAGGTTTAGCTTCACTATGGTATTTGTAGTAAATCTGGTTATACTATGGTAATCAATCCAATGAACGCATACAGAACGTGTGATCTCTGCAATGAGCACAAACTCACAATCCCAAATATTTCTTGTTTACCCAAGCAGCTGTGTGCATAATTAACTCATTAAATCACATCGTCACTATAGTGACCCTAAAGAAGGTTTTCATTCATAAAGCTTTTAGTTTTCCGTGCATTTTCTTCAAATATGGAAAGCAAATTAATTTATTAAATATGTGCAGTGTCACATGATTAGTGCAAATTGACACGACCAAAGCAGTTTACTTCCTGTTTGCACCATGGGAAGATGATAGCTGCATCAAGGCTATAAAAGCACAAAACCAGTCTTAAATAGCACAGGAATATTTGCAGCAATAGTCAAAAAAAATGGGCCAAAGCTATTGATTTTTTAAATTTATGTCAAAATTCATTAGGATATTAAATAGATATCATGCTCCATGACGTGAACGTCTCAAAAACTATTTTTTATTAGTAATATGCATGGCTAAGAACTTCATTTGAACAACTTTAAAGGGGTTTTCTCAGTATTTTTGATTTTTTTTTTGCAGACTTAGATTCCAGGTTTTCAGATGTTTGTATCTGCCAAATATTGTCAGATCCTCACAAACCATACATCAATGGAAAGCTTGTTTATAGCCTAAAATTTACCCTTATGACAGGTTTTGTGGTCCACGGTCACAGTTTTGTTTTTTAATCTTAGTATATTTATGCCAGTGCTTTTATAACCATAGAATGTGATGAAACAGTTTAAAATGGGTTAATAGCTGGGGTGAGATGCATAAGAATTTGGATGAATTTCAGTATCCATTCTTCCACTGGTCACAACAGCAACCAACCATAAAAAACACTTTTGCCCAAAAATAATTATTGATTTTTTTTAAAGGGGTTGCTAATGACACATCATTTTGATAGTCTGATGTATGAGAACAATTTGGGATTAAATGGGTTAAGACGCAAGCGTGCATTATTAAAAAACAGAGAAAGCAGCGCAGGGACGGTATGTCAAGCGCAGGTTACACAGATCACACTAGATCACACATGCACACGCGTGCACGAACAAAAAGCGCAAGCCCGTGCTCTGATCCGACACAAAGGAGCCTCTACCGGCTTCGAGATGTCCGGACGTGCGCGAGCGAAACCGGGCAGAGCTTCCGTCGAGCGGGCCTGCCGTAGCCTACCTTCATGCTCTTGATGGCCTCATATCCGTCCCGCACCGAGCGGATCTCGTCGTACACGGTCTCGTGCGGCAGCAGCAGCTGGTTAAGGATCTGCAGAGAACCGGGTCGGTACCGGATCGCCTCCAGCGTCATGACCCGTATGAGATGCGGCTGAACGTATTCCGGGAGCGCTGGCGCCGATGTGTGACGGGTTCCGTCGGTTCGGTGGAGTCGGGGTGTGCTAGAAGCGCTGCGATTCGTGAATCATGAGTCGCGAATCACAAGGTGTGGGCGTCTGCGCTGATCGAGGGGGGAAAGCGCACCGATCACGGATCCGCGTGTTCGCTCTGGCAGGAAGCCCCGCCCCCTTTTGCCCACGCCTACTCCTGTCAGTCATCCCGCGGAGGCGCGTTTGACATTCAGATGAGGCCTTTTATTATTCTTATAACTACGGTGAAGCAACAATAAAGCGATTCAGGCTATTCTTATCGAGTGAATGGAGGGATCCAATGAAGAGCAGATGTTTGAGACTCGGAAAGAGGACACGCAAGATCGTGTTTCTGTGGAGGATTTGATTAAAGCGCACACGCAGGCGCTATTGTTCATATTTTAATAAGCCGTGACGTCATGGTGGACTTTCATTCGAAGAATTGATTCTTCCTAAAAATGAATCTGTCGTCATTTAAACACATTCAAACGATTTTTCTCCTGTGTGACGGAAAACTAGAGTTTTTAAGTAGTGAATGGGGTCTGTTGAGAGCCAGAAATGACAATTCCGTTCATGTGCAGGATAATTAATCATTTTAATTAAGTGAGCCCGCGCCACAAATGGAATGATAAGGACTCGGAGGGACGATGTTGTTTGCCCTCTAAATAAAACGAGTAAAAACGTTGACAGCCAATCAGAATCCAGCAAACTATAATGAGCGCAAACATTTAAAGCAGTAGGCCACAACTTAAAGGGACAGTTCACCTAATAATTAAAATAGTCAATAATTACAATGTCTTCGGATCACAATTTAAAGTGCCCCTATTATGCGTTTTCAAATATGATCTTTCATGCAGTGTGTCATGTAGCTGTATATGAACGTAAACTATCTGCAAAGCAGTGACGTCGACAGTGCACGATAAATGAAGTTTTTGTCTATCAGGCTCACATTCGCCTAAACGAGTCATTAGCAATTCGAATCTTTTTCTGTTACGGCCACACGTCACGGAGTAACATATTTGCATAATATCCGCCCACGTTCTACGTCACGAAGAACTTGCCCGCCCACAAACAGTACAAGTCAAGTCATCATATCAAGAAGACGCTGTGAGAGTACATTTGTTTTATATGTTATGCATTATACAATGTTGAAGTTCACAACGTAGAGGTGTGCCCGATTCACTTACAAAAGCAAATTGCAAGCACTTTCCACGGTAGTCCGTGCTAACTAGTATTCTCTCTGAACGCATCCCTAGTGATGTCAGAAAGACAGCGGTAGACCAATCATAAGGGACTGCGCCATCTGACCAATCACAGCAGTGAGGGCTCACGGAAAGGAGGGGTTTAGACAGACTGATTCTTCGAACTGCTTCGCACGAGTTGTTTACGAATCATTTAGAAACGGGGAAAAATTAAATCTATTTTTGGAGAAAACTAAAGTGTTTTTTGACCTTGCATACATTAAGAGATTCATAAAACAATATTAGCAACCTTAAAATTGGCATAATAGGGGCCCTTTAAGATAATTTTATTGAAATCTGAGAGCTCTTTCCCACACTAGTCAGTCCACGTGACATCAGGGGTTCAACCGCAATTTTACGAAGCTACTAAAATAACTTTTGTTTGAGCACAAAAAGTATTTTTATTTTCTTTGCACACAAAATATTCTCGTAGCTTCGTAAGATTACGGTTGGCAGACATGGACTATTTTACTGAGGTCCTGTTTCTGGGCACATTTCAGTTGCATTGCTGTCTATGGAGATTCAGAAAGCTCTTGGATTTCATTACAAATATCTTCATTTTCAGAAGATGAACAAAGGTCTCACGGGATTGAAACAACATGAGGGTGATCAATGGCAGAATTTTAATTTATGGGGGAACTAGGCCTATCCCTTTAAGCACATGCTTAAAATAAACAGAACATTATTGTTCTTGGAGTGAACAGGCCTTAAGGGGCCATTCCCAGAAACACATTCTGTGTGAAAGGCCCATTAAACTGTAATAAACGTTGTCCATAAGATTTTTGAACACTTCAACGCTTACTAACTTACTATAAAGTTTAATGAACAAGTAGTATGGACTGCAACCATGTATAACCTACCTTAAAGGTTTCTCAAGCATGACAGTTCAAGTCCCCGTTTGCTTTCACTTTTTAGAGCAGCCAGAACATTCTGCAAAACATCTCCTTTCGTATTAAATATTTCAAAAAAGTCAGTGGCTTTAAAAAAAAACAATTATCAGTAAATGATGACAGAATCTCCATTTTTAGGTCAACTTTCCTTTTTAATTATTACATTAGACATCATCACATCCTTCACCGTAGACACATTAACAAATTAATGCAGCTTTTAAAAAATAGACCCATCATCCAAACATTACATACATTAATACATTAGCAGTGATTGTAACGAACCTGATCTGTACATGCTGGAGTGAATGAGGATCATGAAGGCTAATTGGGTTCAGACAGCATCCTAAAAGATGTCGGCGCGCCGAATAAAGAGGTTGTCATGGAAACGCGGCAGTTTTATGACTGGCTCATTAAAAAAAAAAAAAACAAACCAAACAACCAAACAAACTGACTGTAGCACACACACATACTGAGATCTGCCATACACAAACAACAAGGGGTTCAGACTGTGTCAGTCAGGGGTTAAAGATGATGCCCTTTGACTCTGAAACAGACAAGTGGGGAAAAAAAGAGGTGACAGCTTCCCTAAAAACATGCTGATCTCAGCATTAGAATGACCACATCTCCAACACCACAAACACACACATTATCACCCAGATACAAAACCTCTCATTCCATCTTATCAAGCCAAACACACACACCCAGGCACACACAGACCTGTCCTCCACCCGAAACACCCGCACAATGAGCCCCGTTTCATTTCCGCTCACCAAGCATCGGGGTGCGGATAATCCACGATTATGGGATATTATCCGCATCTCCTGCATCTAACACACACTCACACACTCTTCAACATCTTCCCTGGAGTGCTGAGATTATTCCCATATCACGGCCGTGCAGCGGCATTATCCTAATCTGGGAATACTGGAGGACACAGATTACTGTAAAGACTGCAGATTAACAGCACTTATATGTGAAAGAGAGGTTAGGCCGGGCCATGTCAGATACGAGGAGACGGAAGACAAAAGAGACAAAAACCGGGTTAAAATAAAACTGACACGCTTTTGTAGTGCTAGGTACATGCAAGTAACTGTCAGAGGGAATGAATGACCGTCTCGTCTATAATCCTGTTCTCCAATAACCGTTATTTTATTTATGTTATTTATATTATATATATATACACACACACACACACACACACAAACCATTGCATGGGGAAATCTCACAAATGAATGTCATATTTCACAAAAAATTATATGTATATATATATATATATATATAGTGTGTGTATATATACATATATATGTATGTATATAAGTGCTGGGCAACAGTTAATCGCATCCAAAATAAAAGTTTTTGTACATAATGTGTGTGTGTAATCTGTGTATATTTATTATGTATATATAAATACACAGAAATGCATGTATATATTTAAGAAAAATGTAACTATATAAATAGAATATATAAATATATACTGTACGTGTATTTATATATACATAATATACACAGTACACACACACACATTATGTAAACAAAAACTTTTATCTTGCCCAGCACTAAATTATATATATATATATATATATATATATATAGTAATCCAGTTAGTCTTCATATTTATTTTTATTATATATAATTTATTTATACAAACATAACGAATGTGTGTATTTTTAATTGTCATTAAAAAAAAAATCATTGCAAAAACATCTTAATGGTCCTAAAATATTGAATGAATTTTCTAATCTTAATAAATGAGATCATGTTGTTGATGGGTTTTGTGAGATTTCCCCTTTAGTGTTTGATGTTTATTTTTGCATCAGGTGAGAGGAGTTTGATCTCACTCGAAACATTCATATGTCTCTACTTACAAAAGATGGTTTGGATCGCAGAGTAATGAAGTGCAGTAATGCAAAAGGTGCTTAATTGCGTGTGTGTGTGTGTGTGTGTGTAGTGTTTCCCTCTGCAGCTCCTTCATATCTGTCACGATTCATTTCTATTCTCATGATTTGAGAAGTGTGAAGAGTTTTCCAGCAGACAGTCGCATCTTCACTCTCTGACGGCCCGTTTTTTCCTGACCGACTCCAGCTGTGTGAGAGAGAGACAATGACAAAGACGACAGTTAGTTTAGATGAAGATGCGACTGAAGCACAGACACTTCAGGCTTTATTATTCACCTCGTTCTCCACCATCTTCAGTCGACCGAGGGCGTCTTTCGCTGCTTCCTGAGAAACCAGAAACAGCTCTTTAGCTTTAATCTTTAATCTCATAAAAATGTTGAAATTACTTCACAAAAGTGACATCCAGCTTCTGCTGTGTTTGTTTTTTGATAAAACATCTGTGCATCTGAGTAACTGCGTGAGCGTTTCATGTCAACATCAAGTGACATTCACAACCCATTGTACTTCAGTAATCTCAAGTATTTCTGAGTGACATGAGAACAAAAATAGACACCTCTCAGCTTATCAATGCATTTGTGGAGAACAGATAAAGTCTCTGTGTGTGTGTGTGTGTGCTGGTTTTTGTGGTTTACAGGGACAAAAATTATTTGAATGACATGGGTATGATAGAAGTATTACAATTTGAGAGCAGTTTGAGGACACTGCCCATGTCCTCGTAATTCAAAAAGCCTCAAAAGCATACTGAATGGTGTTTTTTTGAAAATCTAAAAATGCTTGTAGTTTCCTGTAAGAGGTAGGGTTGGTGTAGGGCGACACAGTTTGTACATTATAAAAACCATTACGCCTATGAAGAGTCCCAGTAAACAACAAATACCAACGTGTGTAATGTGTGTGTATTTTGCTCACCCTGTTGCCTTGGCTGGAAAACATTTTGACTGAATCTGACAGACCGTGAACAAACTTCCGCAGCACATTCTCATATTCTGAGACACAGACAGAGAGATAAGTACATTACTGATTATCTGTTTTGCCCTTGAATGTCTTTAATATTTAGCAATGGAAAGTCCAATTCTGTGAATCACACAATTCACATTTCTATGTGAATGTGTTAGAATGTAATTTATTTCTTTAATAATCTCTATAAACGTTTAAACATTGTGCACATGATTTGCAGCTTAATTAAAAGTTTGTGGTACCCGTCAGTGCTGCCGGATGTTTCTCCAGGTAAGATTTCTGCCACTGCAGTCGCTGACAGACGTCCATATGCTGCTTGATCAGCTCTGACGGGTCTCGTCTGTTCTTCTTATAATCGCTGATCTAAAGAGACACACAGAATGACTCACGATGCACTCTATATCCAGTCAACAGCTCGATCCTATCACTATTGACAGCGACACACACCTTCCACTCCAGTCTCTCTTTGTCGTGGTGAAGCAGGCTGAAGCTGTGCAGCTTGAACTGTGGAGGAGACGAGCTGAAACCAACCAGAGACACGTGTTAAACACACTCACAGAGCCGTGGGAAACCAGTGCTGTATGATAAGCTCTAGTGTCACCTTGGTTTAGAGTTCCTGTCGTGATCATTCCTGGGTTTGGATCTTGGAGAAGGAGCCTGCTGGAAAGAACCTGTTGTGTTTGTATGCATGAACACATCCTGTGTGCAATATAAATAGCAATAATTGGCGTCTCATACCCGTTCCTTTTCCCTGCTTTTCTCCCGGTCTCTTTCTTTCTCTCTGTCTCTGTCTTTCTCCCACTCTCTGTCCTTCTCTGGTGAAGGTGTGAGCGGGTCGATGACGAGCCACTTCTCTGTCACCGGCTGCAGCTGAAGCCCAGACAGCGGCTCGCGGATTTTCACTCGCACCTCCAGCTTCCCTCCCGTCGCCTTGCGTCCGTCCAACACCTGCAACGGCAGCACAGCCTCATGGGACACCAGCGCTCGTGTGATACACGTGTGTGAGTGTGTTTGTGTGAATCGCTCACGTCGACGATCTCTCTGATCTCACACTGGTTCTCAAGAGCTTCTAGCTTCAGCTGAGCACTTCCCACCACTTTATCTGTCTTGAAGAGACCGCTGCGGACACACACACACAAGATTATTAGAGTCACTGCTAAATTCCTTAAATAATTAAAAAATGTACATAAAAAAGGAAGACAGAATTGAGAATCATCACTGAAAAAGAAAAGAAAAACAATAGTGCTGCCTAACAATTAATCACATCCAAAATACAAGTTTTTGTTTACATAATATATGTGTGTATACTGTTTATATATGTGTATAATACACACACATACTTAGAAAATATTTACATATAAAAAAATATTCATATAAATATTTATATAGATTTAATATTAAATCTTAAATATATACATTGCATGGGGGTGTAATTATGTATTCACAATAAATATACACAGTACACACACACATATATTATTTAAACAAAAACTATTGATGTGATTAATCGTTTGACAGTACAAAAGAAAATGCTGATAAATAACAGTAATAAGAAAATCTTCTTAATTATCACTATGCAAAAACTATACACAAACTCACCCTTTGTGTACAACCTCAAACTTGATGCCTTTGGCCTGTACCACTCTCTTAAAGCCTCTGTGATCTCGCTTGATGTTCAGCTTGAACTGCTCCTTAAACTCTGAAAACACACAGACACTGTCAGCTAATACCGTTTAACACACAGATCTGTGTGTGTGTGTGTGTGTGTGTGTGTGTACCTGGACAGTTGGTGCTTCTCACAGTGCTGGTTTTGTCTCTCTGAGCTTCTTCCTAAGAAACAAACACACTGTATAATATATATAATGTATATGTATAATAGAGTGTGTGTGTGTGTGTGTATGTAGAACAGTGTGAAAGTGTTGTATACCGCGCTGGGGAAGGGGAACTCAAAGCGCACACTCGCATCCAGATCATTGGCTGAAACTCCTGGAGAAAACAAAGAAAACAACATTTGCAGCCATTCTGTCACATAATCTTTATGATTTATTATATATAGACACTAATGTTCAAAATGTTGGGGTCAGTAAAAAAATTTTGGAAAGAAATGAATACAGAAAATTAAATCCCTTAAACTTTTCAATGATAGTGTATTTCAGAGACAAATCAAATTGAAAGAAACCATCTGTTTTCAGCATTATGACATAAATACATAGGCACATGTTCTCACACACACACACACACACCTGGAGGAGCAGGCAGGTTGATTCCTTTCACGACGGTCAGCACCATGTCATTGGATGTCAGGTTAGGAAAGATCCTAAACACAGAGATGAAGACATTTAGTGAATCTGTAGGATGACTGCACTGACAGACGTGTTGAGAGTGTGTGTTCTCACTTGACGGTGTTGAAGGTGCGCTCCTCTGTGTGGTATTTGGGAACTGATCTTCCTTTAGCGTGAGCTTTCTTCAGCACCTCAATATTACTCATGCATTCCTCAGCCAGCTTCTCAAACCTACACACACACAATTTTCTGTCATCGGGGCTTTCTATTACTTGTAATATTTTTATACTGAGCTAAGAACCTTTGCTCGGCAGCAATCCTTAAACCAAACCCTCAGCATTTTTCTTTTTTATTTGATATTAATCAGTTTTCCTCGTGAGGTCTGTTTGCTGCTCCCAAAATGTTAATTTCAGGTTTTACTCTCCACGAGGGGGCTTTTAGTGTCTACTATGTGGGCAAAATCTAACCCACACACAAACATATACACTTCAAGGCTAAATTATATTTTAATGTAATTATGTCAGTATTCATGGTTAGAGCTTCTGTTCTGATAATTATTACATATCTTTAGTAATAAGTAATTCATTCATTTCATTTGTAATTTTCATAACTTTCAAATAAGAAAGTATTTTGTTTACCAAGCCTGCATTTGTGTGATTACAGTTTAAAATGTTTCTATGTGAACATATAGTAAAATGTAATTTATTCCTGTGACCAAAGCTGAATTTTCAGCATCATTACTCCAGTCTTCAGTGTCACATGATCCTACAGAAATCATTCTAATATGCTGCTCAAGAAGCATTTCTGATAATTATCAATGTTTTATACATTGTCCTTCAGTATTCTTCGATGAACAGAAAGTTCAAAAGAACAGCATTTATTTAAAATAGATATCTTCTATAAAATTGTAAACACATTTACTGTCACTTTTGATACATTTAATGCATCCTTGCTGAATAAAAGTATAAATGAAAACACACCTGGCAGTTTCTGCTACATTGCCCATATGAGTGAACTGCTGCGAGTACGCCAGGCATTTCTGCAAACAAGTGTTAGAAAGTCATGATGCCTATAAATAAACTTATTAGTGAATTCAGTGTGTGCTTGACATGGGTCAGATCCGGTCATGTGTGTAATAACCTCGTGCTGCTGTTTGAGCTGTGCCATCAGCTGAGTGTACTGCTCCGAGGAGCGCGGAGAGAGAGCGGACGAGCGGGACTGAGACAGTCTGTAGTCATCCTCACTGACCGGAGCGGCCGGCACCTGGACACCAAAGACCACAACATACATTACATGCACACACACACACACACTTGTTTTTGTGAATATATGCGCGCACACACACACATATATATTTAAATGGTAGCTGTAATAAAAACTTGTCTTGACAGATTTATTTACATATACATTAAATAACGAAGACAACAAATTAAGTAAACATGTAATATAGTGCAAATATTTAACAACTATTGAAATTTATTTCAATTTAATATAAAACAATCTAAATTGCACGTACAAAATAAGATTTTTTTGTATTGTCCAGCTATGATAGGATATGTGACATATCATATTCATAAACTGAATAAAAACACACCTGATGTGCATTATTTATTCATCATTTTGTAGAAGCAGAGTTTAAAAATCTTACATTTTTCACAGAGAAACTACATTTGGCTCCAACCAAAGTGACCTAAACACATCTGTCATCATAATTACAATTTTCTAACTCATAAATGCAAACTTCCTGACAGCGCACTAGAGAAGTGCTACTTAAACTTTATTTTTTCAGTCAAAGACTTTGACCCTCCAGAACCAATTCTGATGAGATGTGATGTGCAACACTGATTCACAAACCTTGGTGATGTCAACAGGAAGTCCGGCCTTGGCGGCGGAGATCATGGGCTCGAGGCCCTTGGCGTTCCTCAGGTGCTGAGCGGCTCCCTGCATGTCCTTCATCTCTTTGGAGCGCAGCGCGGCCTTCACGAACTGCTGCCTGCGCGTCATCAGGAAATCCAGCTGCTGCTGGGCTGCACCACAACACACACGTTACACAACAGTGCGTATGCATTAATGCCCATACATAAACACACATCTACCTTTCCCTCCTAGCTTGAGGACACCGGTGGAGCCAGTGGGTGTCCCTGCAGCGGACGAGCCTTTGGGAGGAGCGGGAGCTCTGGGTTTCTGAGTGGCAGGCTGAGCTGATGGCTACACACACACACACACACACACACAGACAGAGGTGAAGAATCTGAAGCACAGTTTCTAGAGGTTCTGTTAAACTTTGACGCTACCTTCTGTGGTTCTTCGTCTGCATCGGCGTCTGTGTCCTGATTGGCCAGCTTCATGGCTGTCTCCAGGACACCAATAAAATTCTGCTCGCCACCCTCAGTGCCCTGCAGCGGAGGACAACCTGACACACACAAACATTAACACCGTCAAACAAAAAAAAGGTGCACAAACTATATACCATGAAATTCTGACTTGAAAATTCACAATTCCAAGAAAAAAGTCTGAATGGTGAGATAAAAAGGTCACAATTATTGCTCAAAAGTGACAGTAAAGGCAACATCTTTTCCCAAAAGAAAAAGAATACAGTCTTGGTGAGCAGAAGAGACTTTCATAAAGATTAAAAAAATCTTACTGAACCCAAACTTTGAACAGCAGTGTGTAGATGTGTATAATTAAATTACTTATTTAATTAAAAATATAAAAATAATGATCACACTGTGTTGTTTTACATTTACAAACACCTCGATATATTTAGATTTTAATTAACACATTACATGGTACATTTCTCAACCTTTCTCACTGGTGAGGCTCATTCAAGACGTTTAACTAGATTTATGGAGATGTTTGTCAGATGTTTGGCTCTCACTAGAAACAGGTAAAGAAGTGTTACCTGGTGGAACAGGAAGTTCTGCCAAATTCACAGGTCGTCCTGCTTTATGAGATTTAATGGCATCTTGATATTGCTGAAGTCAAGAACACACACACACACACACGAGAGGTTAATGAAACAGCACCTGTTCTTTTGTTTCAGTGAGTCTTGGCGTGTGTTACCTTGACTATGCGCTGGTGCATGCGTGCTTTGCGTTCGTCTCCTTTGCTCTTAGCACTTTCAGCGGCTTCTTTATATTTGTCCATGCGCTGCTGTAAGGCCTCGGCGATGCTCCGGGGAGCAGAGAGAGCTGAAACACACACACACATATATATATAACTGATATCTGTGTTTGATGTGTGTGTGGGATGTCACATTAACACACACTCTCACCTGCGGCTGGGGCAGCAGTGGGGGCAGCAGGAGGGGTGGCTGGTTTAGAGGACACCTGAGGAGGGTTAGAGTGTGCCACTTCAACCTCTCCTGAAACACAGACACACTTTCATCAAACTCAGACTGAACCGACCAGACTGTACCTGAGGTGAGAGGAGATCTGTGAGGTAAAGCTGTACCAGGAGGGGGTGGCAGTGAGCCGATGTCCACAAACTCCCCTCGGTCAACGCTCTCCACCACCGAGTCTAATCTCTGAGGAAAGGGAGAGACAGAGAGCAAGGGTAAGATCATTTCCACAGTTGTTAACTGTTGTTTAACTAGTGCTGTGGAGCCAGAGCAATCTACAATCCACAATAACACACCTACACTTCTGTTCAAGCTATTGGGGTCAGGATGTGTTTTAATATTTTTCAATTAAGTCTTTCAATTACTCCAGTCTTCAGTGTCACATGATCCTACAGAAATCATTCTAATATGCTGATTCGCTGTTGAAGAAATGTTTATTATCATCACTGAAATCAGAGGTGTTTCATGTTTCTGCGAAAAACTGTAACACATTTTTTCAGGTTTATTTGATAATCATAAAGTTAATGTATTTGAAGCATTTATTTGAAACAGAAAACTTTTGTAACATTATAAATGTTTTTACCTGTGTTATTTTATTATCATTGAGTTTATTTGTAATATTTTAAATTATTTCATTTTTTTGTTAAAGTTTTAGTAATTTTGTTTTTATTTGTTGTATCAGATATTTCTTTAAAGATGTCTCTATAGTTTTTAGTCATTTTTATTTAAGTTTAAGTATATCAAGATAAACTAAATGAAAATGAGAAATCTTGCCTAGCTATCTTAAAGTACAACAAGTTTAGGTTTTTATAATTTATCTAACTTAACATTTTATTTTTTAAGTTACAACTTTTAACTAATTAATTTTTTTATTTTAATTTTAGTTTATTTATAATATCCAGCTTATCTTTACTGTCACTTTTGATGAATGTAATGCATTCCTCCTCAATAGAAGTACTGATTCCTTTCAAAATAAATAATAGTATAGATCCCAAATTTAAATGTTACTGCACATAAATAAAATGCATAAGGCACCAAAGAAATAAGTGTAGATAAGTGACCCAAATTAGACCTGATGATCATGAACGGGCAAAACTGATTCACCTTGGACACTTGGTAGAGTTGTTTGGCTTGTTCTGTGTTTCCGCTCTGTTTGGCCTTCAAGGCTGCCAGCTTGTACTCTCTCTGTCTGCTTAATACACTCGCTTTGAGCTCTGAAACACACACAAACCCACATGAGAATGTGTACGGTGACAGCTTCACAGTGACAGTTAATGAGAGAGAGTGTGTGTGTGTGTGTACCTGAGTGCTGTGCGCTGGGCTGGCCGGGTGTGAGGGGTGATATGGCTGGCGTATCGGGCGTCACGGCTGTCGCTCTCTGTGACGGAGGTTGTAGCAGCTGG
This sequence comes from Enteromius mattozi, assembly GCA_032359235.1. Taxonomy (NCBI): domain Eukaryota; kingdom Metazoa; phylum Chordata; class Actinopteri; order Cypriniformes; family Cyprinidae; genus Enteromius; species Enteromius mattozi. The sequence continues at coordinate 22,326,964 of JAUMHE010000042.1, forward strand.
GGTTTGGATGGAGCGACTGGCTTGACGTTGGCCGTCTGCGGTGGCGTGTTTGCTGGAGCAGGTTTTTCTTTCTCTGTGATTGGCTCGGACTGCGGAGCAGCAGAGGGTTTTCCACCCGTGGCCACAGGAGGAGGAATCTCTTCTTCATTGATGGGCTTCCCCTTTTTAACTGATGTCACCATAGACTGTAGAGTCTAAAAATCACAAAATGTGTTACTAACCGCTCTGAAAAAATGACTGGGACAAAGAGTTTGTAATGTCTCTGACTCCTGATGCATACAGTACATAGCTATTGGCGTACACCATCTGAGACATCACAAACTTCAGTCGTTTTTCTGTTTGACTGATAATAGGCATGAGCAGGACTTTTATTTTGATAGCACCTGAATGCAGAAGCAAAAGACTTCCTGTTCTCTGCCTTCATTAGTTTATTGCATTTGTTTACCAGTTCTGTCTAATAATAGAACAACAAATATATACGCAATATTTTAAAAATAATACATAATAAATATACACAGTAAACACTTATATTACTGTATGTAAACAAAAAAATGTATTTTGAATGCGATTAATTGTTTGACAGCACTAATAGCTAAATAGTGTAGAAAAATGTAGTAAAAAAAAAATACAAAATATGTAAATATATAATATATAAAATATATTATAAATTATTTATTTGACAGATTTTTTTACAATCAAGTTCAAATAATTTATTTCTAATTATTTTTGTACATTTTAATTAAAATATACAGTTAAAGGTTAAACAATTTCATTTATTATTGTTAAACGAAATAGTCTGATATCATATATCCCTTTTACATTGGTCACCCTGCTCTCTAAGATAGAGGTCTTCAGCCCTGCTCCTGCTTTTTTTAGCTTATTTCCAACCTTCAGCACACCTGCATAAGCAGTCTTGAGGGGCTTGATAAGCTGCTTGTAGTGTGTTTGATTAGGGTACTAGCTACACTTTGCAGGACAGTGGGCCCACAGGAACAGGGTTGAAGACCTCTGCTCCAAGACACTATCATCAGCCATCAAAAGGTCGACGTGGGTGGAGCTCTAGTGATGGTAATGTCCCACCTTCAGTCCGCGGTCGTATCTCCGTGCTTTGCTGGTCTCCCCTGCGGCCTTGGCGTTGGTAATGGCTGTTTGGTACATGTCCAAGCGTTCCTGCAGGCAAGCCTCCAGGCTAGCAGGTGCATTCTGGGATGCGGGCGCTACATTCGAGCGTTGAGGAGGCACTGGGGATGGAGGAGGTTTCCTGACCACTTGCTCCTCATCGTCTTCCAGCACCTCGTTCAACTCGGCCTGAAACACATAAAACCCCTTCAATCAAAAGCCCTTTTACGGGTTGTGTGTGAACTCACGCACAGATTACGGGAAATCACTGGCAGTGAGAATGAAGCAAATCTAACGTCCCGGGAACAATTTCCGGAACACATTACTCATGTATTTTCCAGAATCTCTGTGTCAAAGCGGCTAGAGAGAAAGAGGTGCCACCTGCAGTGATGTAAAGAGAAGAAGAGCTGTGTCTTACCAAGAGATCAGCGTCGCCCTCCAAATCACCATCATCGTCTCCGTCCTCGTCCAGGTCTTTCATACACAGCGCTGCCATCCGCTCAATGTCCTCCATGGGCACCTGAGCTGCATGATTCAAAAAAGACAGAAAGATTAGGGAAAATGCCAAGGGATCAAGGTTTATCTTGCTGCTGGTAGAAAGCATTAATACATCACATCCTCACCCTTTCCTCCAGGTCTCTTGCCCGCTGCTCCGCTCCTCCCTCCTCCTCCCATCAATGCCTGAAGCTCCGCCTCCAGCTCCTCATCATTTCCTCCAGAGTCATCCAGCCCGCCGTCAGGAGCCAAATCCAGCAGCAGTCCCATCTGATTACATGTGAGGAGGGAGAGCCGGTGTTATTACTCTAGCACTGAGATGCTATTTTAGTTTTAATCAATATTCTGAATTATATTGCGTTTTCATTGTCATTTTAGATAAAGGTTTAGTCATTTTATTGTGTGTCATTCTTCGTCTATATATGTAAATATTTTATAGCTTGTTTGAACATTACATATAAAG